>CADDXX010001106.1:2630-20274 GCA_902810485.1 Alauda arvensis | reverse complement strand
GGGGCTTTGTGCTGTCCCAAGCTCCAGATTATATCCAGGTGGGAATGCTTGGCTCCTCCCCACTGGSCAGAGCATCTCCCAGTGGGCTGATCTCATTCTACGAGTCATAAAATGGGTCTTTGATTGCCCATTAAGCAGAGATAAGTCCTGAAGGGAGTTACCTGAGTCATTGGGCAGGGCATTGATGGGCCATGGACAGAGATAAGGGATTTACCTGTGAGTGATGGGCCATGAACAGGTGATAAGGCGGTTACCTCTGAGCCATGGGCAGGGCATTGATGGGCCATGGACAGAGATAAGGGATTTACCTGTGAGTGATGGGCCATGAACAGGTGATAAGGCAGTTACCTGTGAGCCATGGGCAGGGCATCAATGGGCCATGGACAGAGATAAGGGAGTTACCTGTGAGCCATGGGCAGGGCATTGATGGGCCATGGACAGAGATAAGGGAGTTACCAGTGAATCATTGATGACCCATTAACAGCAGATAGTCCCGAGGGAGGGGGCGAGGAAAACACCGCCTCACCTGTTTCCACCAGCCCATGAAGATGGTGATAGAACACACACTTTGGGCAACACCTTGCAAGCCAGGACACYGGTGCAGCTGCTCTCTTTTGTCCCCTGCACAGACGAGCCTCCTACTCGTACAGCAGCGAGGCGCAGATTTACGCCCCCGCCGGCGCCGCGCCCTATTTCGAAGCGCAGGGAGGAGGTGGAGCTCAGGTGACTACAGCGGCTACATCCTCTCCTACAGCCATTCCCTCTCACAACATGGTGGGCATCACCATGGACATTGGGGGAAGTCAGATCCTCTCCGGCTCGGGAGCCTATCTCATTCATGGGGGGCTGGAGAACTCTAGACATTCTCTGTCACACACCTCACGCTCCTCTCCAGCAACGGTATGTAGCCCTGCAGGCAGCACGCAGCTGGGGGGCCAGCAATGATTCCAAAGGGGGCTGCAAGGCCTGCAGGAAATCAAACTGACCTGTCGTTGTCACTGTGTGTGTCTGTGACCTGCCACGTGTGCGAGGGAGAGAATAGACACTGGTGTGTGCATTTAGTTTTCAGTCAGTGTTTGGAGTGTGGCTCCTCTTGCTCAGTAGATCACTGAAATTATGCAGCATTCCAGAAGATAATTGATTATTCTAATATTAACAAAGCATTCGATTTGGTTTGGGGTTTTCCCCCACCCCAAGCAAAATATTTTGGATTTTAAAGATTTGTCTGTTTTCTAATAAGTCAGGCATCTCACACGTGTTTATCCAAAATATTGAAATATATCCTCAATTATGAAGAGACCTGAGAAATCCTTCCTTAACCCAGTGCATAATTAGCACATAAGTTATGTCAAGTTGATCATGCCAAGTGCACAGTGATCAAAAAGTCTTTGTGTGTATCTCCTACACCATTGTGTATTCTCTCCTTGCCACGTGTTTAGAAAATGTCTTTTAGAGGTAATACTGATCAAAGAGGAATGGTTTAAAGTTCTGATTTGTTTAAAATGTGTCCCTGCAGCTGCCAGCTGAGGTGGCAGGTGCTGGAAGCACAGCTGTGCAGCTGTGTGGGGCTGAGGCCTCACARCTCTTCACCCAAAACAGCCTTTTGGCAGGGAGAAGCACCAGGGCTTTGATTTGGGAATCTCCCAGCCCTCAGCAGCTGCCAGGAGCGCTTGGAGCTCATTTCCTGGGACACTGCTCACCTCCCTCTGCRTGTTTATGCATTCCTATATAAATATAAATACTGATGGAGGTGTGATTCATGGGATGTAGCCAGAATTTCAAATGTGAGCAGCATCACCAGGGAGAAAAACAGGAGCTGTTGCTACTGAGAGCTCTTGTAAATCTGTTAAGTTGTTCTTTCTTTTCCCACTGAGTTTTAGAGTACAGACTTTTTGTTTTTTGAATCTTTGTGCCTTGAAAAGTTGCTTTGATCCTGTAGTAAATGTGCTCTGCCTTGGGTAGGAATAAGGGGAAACTCCTTGGTTTGGGTGGAAGAGAACATGTGAGATGCTGAGGTTCTTTTCTTGGGTGAGAACTGTGTGTGTTTTAACTGTTCATAGTTAAAAATKAGCCCTGGACCATTTGGTTTTTGCTCAAAGTTATTATTTGGAAGCATCACCTGTGTRGGACTGCATCTCACAAAACTGCACAACTTTACTCTCGGATTTTGGGGGGATTTTTGTTTTGTTGTTTGGGGTTTTTTGTMATTTCCATGGTGATGAGCACAATRKAAAAGCCCAAGTGGAAAATATGTTGGKAGAAATATGCCATGAATGGATTTAGTTGGTGGTTATTACATGAGATAAGGCTGTGCAGGGAAAAAAAAATTGGAAAGCAACCTTTCTGGAAATCCAGCTGAGATAAACTCACTCTGGTGCATGAAGGAATGAGCTTTCTGAAGGTGTTTTAACAGMAAATATCTGAGGAAGGGGTGGAAAAAGTGGAAAAGAGCCTGGTRGGCAGTSCAGGGCTGTGTCTGTGTGGGGCTKTCAGTCCTTCAGGGTCAGAGGRGGATGGAGCAGAGCCTTGACTGCTTGGAATTTCACTTAACCATGGAGTCATTTGGTTTGGGACCTTAAATCCCATCCAGTGCCACCCCTGCCATGGCAGGGACACCTCCCACTGTCCCAGGCTGCTCCAAACCCTGTCCAGCCTGGCCTTGGGCACTGCCAGGGATGCAGGGGCAGCCACAAGGAAGGATGGGTGGCTTAAGGAGAGCAGGGACTGAATCAAATCCATGGGCAGGAACATTTTTTTTCTGTTTTAATGTCCAGCCTAAACAGAGACTGGGAAAGGGTGATGCTGAAGAGGCCAGAGGGGCTCTAAGTCCTGGAAGAACGTGGTGGGGCAGGATGGGGAGTTTTGTGGGAGGAAAGGAAAGCAGAGCTCGTGCAGATGGAGCCAGGGAAGCCAAAATGGCCTTGGGGATGGACATCAGAGTGGTCAGCAGTGGGGAAGGAGAGGGATTGCAGSTGTTGAGGGCTTGGGGAAGAGACCTGGAGACCAAGGAGGATGGAAACAAGGGAGTACCTCAGGATTAGCAGTGGTCCAAGAGCTGCCTCAGGAGGTTGAGAGGTGTTTGGTAAAGTCTGTGTGTGCATCAAGAAAAATCCTCAGATACTTTGAGAAACCTCTGAAGAAACCTTTTCTGTCTGCTGAACACCAATGTCCTGCTCCAGGGAACAGCCCCAGTCAATATCTGTGCTAGCACTGTTTATCTTCACCTAAATTAGTTTGGAGCAAGAGAGGAAATCCTTGAGATCTCCCATAAGTGGGTCCTCAGAGCTCTTCACCTTCCTGCAGGGCTGCCTAAGAGCTTTCAGCCTTTCCCCTGTCGTATTTTTTTATTGCAGATGCAAGGTGTCCTTTAGGATGGGACAGCTGCCAACAGCCAAAGGCCAGGCTGCATTTCTGTGCTTGCCTCAGAGCTGTTGCTCAAACAGCCCCTGAGCAGAGGAAGGAAATTGGGTCTCCCTCTGCCTCTGACTCATTTCCTGAAGGCTGTGTCAGCACTCAGGCTTTGGTTCCTCATGGCCCATCACAACGTGAGGCAGTGTCCTCAGAATCCCCACTGACCTGGGGCTGGATTCAGGGAGAACACCCCTGGAGGAGGTTCCCCTTTGGGATGGAAACCAAGGGACTGGAGTGTGCTGGAGGTGGAGTGTCACCTTCCCACCTGGATGTGGCACAGTGCCTGTGGCTGCTGGGTGTCCCTCCAGAGGCTGGCTCTGCTCTGCTCTGCTCTGCCCTGCCCTGCCCTGCTCTGCTCTGCCCTGCTCTGCTCTGCTGTGCCACCCTGCAGTGACAGCCTGGCCTTGGGGAGGGCTGGGTTTATCTCRGTGAGTCAGTGCAGGCTGGGAGTGTGGGCAGGAGGCCCTGGACAGACACATCATCTGCAGGTGCTTCCTGRGTGTGCCCACAGAGGGGTCAAATGAGGACAGAGGCTGCAGAGCTCTGTGTGCTGCAGGTTCCATGTGCTGCAGGTTCTGCGTGCTACAGGCTCTCTGTGCTGCAGTTCTTGTGTGCTGCAGGTTCTCTGTGCTGCAAGCTCCACGTGCTGCAGGTTGTGTGTGCTGCAAGCTCTCTGTGCTGCAGGTTCTCTGTGCTGCAGTTCTCTGTGCTGCAGGCTCCATGTGCTGCAGCCTCTCTGTGCTGCAGGTTCTGGGTACTGCAGTTCTGTGTGCTGCAGTTCTCCGTGCTGCAGGCTCTGTGTGCTGCAGTTCTTTGTGCTGCAGTTCTGTGTGCTGCAGTTCTCCGTGCTGCAGGCTCTGTGTGCTGCAGGTTCTGTGTGCTGCAGTTCTCTGTGCTGCAGGTTCGTGTGCTGCAGGTTCTCTGTGCTGCAGGTTCTCTGTGTGCTGCAGTTCTGTGTGTGCTGCAGTTCTCTCTGCTGCAGGTTCTCTGTGCTGCAGGCTCTGAGTGCTGCAGGCTCTCTGTGCTGCAGTTCCATGTGCTGCAGGTTCTCTGTGCTGCAGATTCTCTGTGCTGCAGGCTCTCTGTGCTGCAGTTCTCTGTGCTGCAGTTCTCTGTGCTGCAGTTCCATGTGCTGCAGTTCTCTGTGCTGCTGCCTTGTCCCGCACTGCCAGGGCACAGATGAAGGGTTTGACAACTTCTGCTGGAGACAAACAGTGGGTTCTGCTCCTGCCATGCTCTGATGTGGAGTTTGGGGAGCTTTGGGGTATTTTGTTTTCCTTGCAAAAAGCTTGCAGAGGAGCACTGGAGCTTTGGGAGCAGCAGCCATCTGCTAAAGGAGCTTCCCAGAYTGTGCCCCAGTAGCAGAATGGAGAAGACAAGAAGGGTTCAGGAGAGGGTTGGGCACAAGGCAGCAGCCACAGCTGGGCTGGAGTGGAGCAGGAGCCAGACAGGGAGTGAGGGAGCCAGGAGGCCTCACCTGGGCTCCTGTGACGTCAACAGAGATGAGCACAGGTGGCATCAAATGTTCCATCTTTCTTCTAGGGGACAACTGCCTGAACTGAAACCTGGCTCCTCCCTTCTTCCCTTTGCACTTCTCAGCATCAGAGAGCCCTGATCCACTTCATGCCCTCTCCTTGCACCCCAGTTTTATTGAGTTTTTTAGGTTTTTGGACAGGATATGAGGAGGTGACAGTGACCARGTCATTACTGCCAGCTCTCCTTGGCAGGCCTGGGTGCAGCTCTGCAGCCAATCCCTGACCCACTGCAGTCTGTGATGGTTTGCTCTCAGCAGGAAGGGAAAAAGAGGAGGAAATTTGCTTTTTTTAATAATTAGGCAGCACTTTTAGTGGGAGATAAACCCTCCCCCTGGCCTGGCTTTGTCACCCCCGTGGGGATTCCTGCTGTGTGTCCATTTGCATGTCCCAGTAACTCCTCTGCAGCTCCATCCACACCAGCTGTGCTCATCTGTTTGCCTCTTTCCCACGAGCTTGTTGATATAAAGCATTAATCATTCAAATATTAATAAAGAAACAATAATCYTGGCTGTTGCTAACTATCTGATTTCCTTTCTTTTTCCTTTTTTTTTTTTTTTTTTCCTCTCTCTCTCTCCTGTGCACATTTTTTCTTTAGCTTGAAATGGCGATTGAAAACCTACAAAAAAATGAAGGGATTACATCACACAAAAGCAGTTTGCTCAACAGCCATGTAAGTGACAATCAGAATTTACAACCTTTTCCCCTGCTTTGATAGGAGAATTATTTCTTTGGTGTATTCAACAGCACAAAAGCAGCCTGTGATTGAGCTGTGCTGCCCAAAACAGCAAATTCCCAAGGAAAAAGAGTGCAAAATATGATAGTGTCTGCTGCTGAGATGCTCTGGAGTCTGTTACTGCCTCTGCCCTGTGTTTATTTATTTCACCTGCCTTGCAATGGAGATTGCTGGCAATCAGATAAACACATTTGAGGAAGTTCTTTTCCTTTCACTGGAACTGAAAAAYRGCTGGAAAATTAAATCCACAGCCAYGRMTTGGTGTGAATTGTGACAGATYCCCCTCAGCCAGCACACACCAAAAGCCTGTGARTGCCCTTTTTTCCCTCTCTCTGTGCCTCAGGAAGCCCATCCCTGTCACAATGCTGTGCTAAATCCACGTGCTGGGCCTCTCTCTCCTCACTCTGSCAGCGATTTCCCTGCTTTGTGTGATATTCCCACTGTTCTGCTGGGCCTCTGCATCCTGGGTTGTGGCTCCCATGCAGGAACACCGAGGGGTGAGCTCGTGCTTGGGTGAGATTTGGGCTGATCCAGGTCGTGTTGGGGTCCCTGGACTTGGTTTCCCAATCATGTCCTGCCCCCATCAATCCCAGTGCACAGAGTGGTGCTTCTCTGTCCTAACAGATTTCCTCTGTGTTTGGGGGCTGCTTTGTTGTCATTTTAGGGCTTAAAAAACCCAAAAAACTTGGTTTTTCACTGCAGATAAATAGCCTGAGACAACTAAAGGAACTTTAAACCAKTCTGATTCTCTTCAGCTCATTCCAAACTCCAGGCCAGGGCTCCTGGGGGAGCTCARTCCTTATTTCACCTGGGGGAGAGTGAAGGTTTCTGGTTTGGGAAACACAAACCTGCAGGATGAGGCAGTTCTGAGCATCTCCTGCCTCCCTCCCAGCCCAGGCTGTGCCAGGCTCACCCTCCCCCAGTGCTGCTCTGGATTGTGCTGCTCTGTGGGATTTTTCTTGTTCATCGAGGACAAAGTTTGGAAAAAAAAATCAGGAAAAGGGCAGAGGAAAGAAAGCAAAAGGCAGAAAAGAGATTTCACTGAGCACAAGCTGTGCAGGATGGAGTGGGGGCCTTATCCAGCCCTTGATCAGACCTTGTCTGGCTGGGTGGAAGTGCACAACTTGATATCCCTGGTTTTAGGTCGTGATTCAGGGTCTGGCCTAAAGTTTAAGTGCTCTTCCAACCTCTGGAGCAAAGCAGCTCCTTCCTGAGCCAGTGTGGGCACAACCAAACTCCTTCCTGAGCATGAGTGACACCTCCACCCTCAGCTGGTTCCTCTGAAGGTGCAGCTCCATCCCCTGGCAGGGCACAGAGCCTGAGCTGAGGAGCCCTGCAGGTCCCTGCTGTCCCCAATGTCCCTGCTCAGCCCTCCCAGGGCACAGGGAGGTGTCTGGGGAATGAAAAGAGGGATGAGCAGTGCCTGGAGGGGACACAGCACAGATCAGGCAGTTCCAGAGCTGGAGGAACTCCAGAGCCATTGCCCAGGGAGGTTCTTGTAGGATTCATCAGGGTGAGGACTGCAGTGAGGGACGTGAGCCCCATGGAATTGGAGGGGGAAGCTGGASCAGGATGGTTTGGGTTGGAAAGGACCTTCAAGCTCATTTAATCCCAACCTTCCAGCAGGGCAGGGTGCTCAGAGCTCTGTCCAGCCCAGCCTTGGATGCTGCAGGTGACCWGAGCTGGCTCCCAGTGCAGGGCTGGGACCTTCCCCAGCTCCTGCTGTGGCACAAAAGGTTTCTGCTCTCCAGGATGCTCCAGTTCCCACCTCTTTATGGCAAAGAGCAAAACCACCACACCATTACCCACCCCAAATTCCCCTTGGCTGGCACTCAGCATTGCCAGGCTCCTGCTGGACGAGCAGAGAGGGGAGCAGCAGGTGACTGCAGTTTGTCAGGGCTGAGAGCAAATTCCAGCCTGACAAAAGCAAGAGGAAGCAGGGAGATGATGCTAATTGCACTTAGCTGTGACTTAATTGTTCTGAGCCTTGAGGTTGCAGAGTTCTTCTTTGTCTTCTGGCTCTTGTTTTAAATTTGGCATTTTGGAAATGTGCAAATTCTTGGTTTAATGAGGGTTGTTTTGTTGCCATCAGCAGAGGGTTCATGCCAGGAAAACTTGGGGTTAAAAACAAAAAAACCCAAAAAAACCCCCCCCAAAAAAAAAAAAAAAAAACCCCAAACAAACAAAAAATTAAAGGTATCTCAGTCCAGAGGGAATTTTTTCACATAATTTAACTAAAATCAATATGAAATGGAGCYTGATAACTGAATTTGGCCTCAGCACCTCCCTGGGAGGTTGTTTAAGAGCACTTGAAAGATGCAGTGGGAGGGTGAAGCTGCTGCTGAGCCCCAGTGGCAGGGATGGTTCTGRTGACACCAGGACAGTGTGTGACTGCAGCTGGCAGTGGCACAGCCCCTGGCTCAGGGGATTTTTTMTTTGCCAGTCATGAGCTTGCAAATGATGCAAAGAAATCAGAGAAAAAT
The DNA here is from genome assembly GCA_902810485.1 of Alauda arvensis. Lineage (NCBI taxonomy): Eukaryota > Metazoa > Chordata > Aves > Passeriformes > Alaudidae > Alauda > Alauda arvensis. Next base: position 12,112 of record CADDXX010001106.1, on the reverse strand, counting down.
AACTGCAATTTTTGCCCCCAGGAGCCTGGAGCTGGAGGAGTTGGATGCCTGAGGCTCTGTGGCTCAGGGATATCCACAGCACGAGTAGGAGTGGGGAGAAAATGTCATTTYTCCTCATTGTCTGCAAAATGAAATACCAAAAAAACACCAAATAACCCCCACTGGAATCCTTTCTTGTGAGTGAAGGGCTCTGAGTGGAAATTTAGGAGCCTGCTGCTTGTGCTYCCAGCTAAAACCACCTCAAATATCACCCACAAATTGGTTCTTTTTTATATTTCATAGAAGTGACCAAAAGAAAACTTCTCCAAACCTGCACCTTCAAAAGAAAGGCTTTTATTTTCTCAGCCAGCCCCAAGAGTGGCTTTTTCCATCCTTGGATCAAACCAGGATGAGATTTTTGCCAATATTTTTTTTTTTTCAAAGGAAACCAAACAGTCAGATAGAAATAAAGTTAAGGTAGAAATAAAAATTAAATGTTCCCCTGCAGTGCCTGTAACAACCACAGCAGCATTTGGCTGTAGAGTGATTTTATTGGAAGCTGACTGTGGCATAAACAGAAATAAACTGGGGAATATGTGATTGTCACAACAGAGCACAATTCAGAAAGCAAACAGAACAAGAGATTCAGATGGAAAGAGTTGTTAATTTTCTCATTTTAAGTGTTCTCAGTTGTGCAGGAAGAGCAAAAATCACGTTTGGAAAATTATTGATATTGTGACAGATCTCTGTTTCAAGCTCTTTTGTGTGCTTCATAATAAATTTCTAATTCAATAGTGGGAGTTCATATTGGGAAACTCTGCAGTGTTTAAGGGAATAGAGAAAGACATTTGCAGGAAAAGGAAGCTGGGAGATGAAGAGAATCTTCTAGAAATATCAGGGATTAGAATAAAAATGCCCAGGATCAAAGTTAAATTGGAGGGTTTATCTGTATCTGAATTTTTCCATAGTAATACAAAACTTATCTATTTTTTTTAARGCTTAAGATTTAGGAGATAAATAGCTCCTGCACATTCAGTATCTCCCACAGGATAAACAAAATACCTGGTTTAAAAATCTGAAAGGATCTTAAGCAATAATCTTTTAAATGTAGGGGATGGGCCAAAATGGACACAGATGTGGACAAGSTAAAAACTGAATTCCTGCTGGTGTTTTATGGCAAAACCACTGGGCTCCAMTTTTGTTAGAGGGAACTGACTGGGGGAGGCTCAGGAAAGGCTTTCTGGGGTTCCAGGGGTGTCTGTGCTGCAGATGGGAGCAGCAAGGATCATGATGGGTCATTAACAAAGCATCTGTGGGGTTTGCAGAATGATCTTTGTCTGTGGGGCAGCACCTCAGGGAGAGGCTTGGGACTGGGGGAATGTGGGAGGAGGGGAAGAGGCTCCTGAAAAGCAGGGCTGAGGGAAAAGTGGCCAGGAGGTTTTCCTTTCTTCCAGCTGTGTCAGCTCCAAAGGCCTCCAGAGCTGATGGGTGCAGGCATGGGAATTTGGGGTTGGGTTTGGATCAGCTCCAGCTGACAAATCATGGAATGGTTTGGGTTGGAAGAGCCCTAAAATCCACCCCTGCCATGGCAGGGACACCTTGCACTGTCCCAGGCTGCTCCAAGCCCTGTCCAACCTGGCCTTGGGCACTGCCAGGGATCCAGGGGCAGCCACAGCTGCACTGCAGGCCCTCCCCAGCCTCCCAGGGAAGAATTTCTTTCCAATATCCCATCTAAATTTCACTTTTTCAGTGGGAAGCCATTCCCTGTGTGCTGTCCCTCCATCCCTTGTCCCCAGTCCCTCCCCAGCTCTCCTGGAGCCCCTTTAGGCCCTGGAAGAGGCTCTGAGCTCTCCCTGGAGCCTTCTCCTCTCCAGGCTGAATGGAATAGTTTTCATTGTAGTGTTCAAAGTGCACTGTTTTGGATCCAGCTGACTTTGTGGAGTTTAAATTTGGGGGTGTGAAGGAGACCCACAAACATCCTGAGAGTGCTGCAAAGGCTCTGTGAGAGCAGAGTGGGATGTGAAACAGCAACTGAAACCAGCTCAGGGGAGTGAGGGGCCAGAGAGGTCATCACACTGCTCAGGTTGTCTTTTAAAGGATTATTGAGGTAAAACTCCAGCTTTGTGGTGGATTGGGACCTTGGAGTGTCACCAAGGGGAAGTGGGAGAAAAGAGAGGGACACTGGGGTGGGATTGGTCTGAGTGCAGATCCGTGGGTTTTGTCAAGCCCCACTGATTTCTAGCCTAAATCCATGCTCAGTTCCCAGATGTGCTGGGACTCTCAGCTCTATGGAGATGYTGTGGCTCATATTTGACATCCACAACCCCAGCCTGCTTTGCCCTGATCTGGTGGGAGTGCAGCTGGTTCTGGTGCAGGGATGGAGATCTGGGGGGAGAGGGAAGCCTGGAAAATTTAATCCCAGACATTCCTCATGACAGTGAGAGGGCTCCTACCCACCCTGTTGGTGTTAGTCCATGTGTACATCCAGTTCCTTCCAAAATCCAATTATTCCAACACTCATTTTATTGATGCTGAAGTCATTTTGTCAATGGAAGGARATTCAGGCTTTGCATTTGAATTCCTGTGCTGACACCGTGTGCTGGACCTGCCCTTTCAGACTATCTGGGTATAAATCATTTATATTAATTACAAATTTTAATCAACAGCCGTGTCAGAAGTTCAGACAGTAAATTTTGCAGAGTGGATGGATTCCCTCAGATTTTGAAGGTTGCTTTGGCAACCATTAATTTTATTGTTAAGGGAGCTGCTGCAGACATGCCAATCTTCCAATTAATAAAGACTTTGCATCAATCTGCTTCCCCTAAAATTTATCTCTCTTAGGCAGCATCTCAAGATCTCTTTTCCTTGGAAAATGTGAGTTTTTACAGCTTTACTTTGGCTCTGCAGGAATTCATCGTGGACACTGAGGTGGCAGCAGGATTGTGTTTTAATGAAAAACCTGACTGGTTTTGTTTGGGCTGGGGGTGCTTTTGCCATGTTTATATAACATTTATAAAGTTATATAAATTCTAAGTGATGTGAATTAACCCATATAAATGAATTATTCAGTTCTCTTGAATAAAACTGAACTCCATGTGGATGTTTAAGCGCCGACCCCTCCCGACACGCCAGCACTCTTTAGACTTGCATGTTCTTTATCTCTCCCTGCCTGAAGCTGCAGTGGCTGCTGGATAACTACGAGACAGCAGAGGGTGTGAGCCTGCCCAGGAGCTCCCTGTACAACCACTACCTGAGGCACTGCCAGGAGCACAAACTGGACCCCGTCAACGCCGCCTCCTTCGGGAAGCTCATCCGCTCCGTCTTCATGGGGCTCAGGACTCGGCGCCTGGGCACCAGGTGGGTGCCAATCTGCMCTGCCATGAGCACAAAGCAACCCTCCTGCAGCACCCCTGGTGCACTCAGAACCTCCTGAGGTGTTTAGAAGGGGCAGGGCTTTCTCTTCTGGGATCTACAGAAACGGCCGGCGCTGATGCGGTGGGAAAATGGGTTTTGTGTGAAGCTCAGCTTCTCATCCCACGAGGATCCCATTTCCCCAGGGAACAGCTGGAGCTGTGTCAGGGCTTGGGATGGAGCTCAGGGAAAGGTTCTTCCCCCCGAGGCTGCTGGGCACTGCCCAGGCTCCCCAGGGAATGGTGCCAGAGCTGCAGGAGCCTTTGGACACTGCTCTCAGGGGTGCTCAGGGTGGGATTGTTGGGGCTGGACTCAGTGATCCCTGTGGTCTCTTCCAGTCAGGATTTTCTGGCATTCTGTATTGTCTTGATGCCTTGGGAAGGCTGAGCTGGAACAGAGACTGGACAGAGGCAGAGAATAAAGTAGAGATTTATTGAAAGGACTCAAGGACACAGCTTGGGCAGGAAAGAGCCTGGCCAGGGCTACAGCCAAGGTGGACTAAGAATGGTCACAAAATGGACACAAAATGGTCACAAAATGGTCACAAAATGATCACAAACTGGCCCCCTGGTCACGAGGTCTCACACTTTTATAATTTTTGGTCCATTTGCATGTTGGGGTTTAATTGTCCAAAACCACACTGAAAATTGGAAATGTGCAGGGAAGGGGACAGTGAACCTCCATTAGAATGAAAAGAGCTGACCCCCATTATTTCCTTACTCACTGTCATTTTAGGTTATAAAGGGAGCTGTCATTTAATTTACAGGCACTTAAATCACTTAGGGCTGAACACAGGGTGTGTGTAAAACCCTTTGGTGCAGTGACAAAGATCCAACAATTCAACTGGAAAAGAGCAAATTCCCCCCAAGAAGAACCCAATTTGATAAATACTCCTCTCTTACATTTCTGTGATTTTCCAATGGGAAGCATCCTTGGATTTAAGGTGCCTCCAGTCCCAGTTTTAGTGGGAATTTTAGGCCTCCCTCCTCTGTGCTCTGGAGATGCTGTTGGTGCTTCCCTGGCTCGGTCTGTTCTCCCTCTGAGCACTCAGCTCACCCATTTATGGTGACAAAAGGGCTGAAGCCAAGCTGGACACTCTGTCACCATGTGTCCATGGCTGCAGCACTGTCCTCGCTCCCACTAGGACCAAAAAATTCCCAGTTTGGTGGGAAACCTTCATTTCCAATGTGGTGGGATCACATCCTCCTGAGGAGCACCACAGCAGCAAAGGAGAGGGAATTCCTTCCCCCTGTGCTTGGAGAAACTCAGTTTTTACAAAACCTACACAAAAATGAAGAGCTCTGAGGACAAAACCACATCAAAGCCTGGTGCTGTTGCTGCAGAAGTGCTGGCAATAAAAGGACATTTTTCTTTTCATAGTGGGCCATTCAGCCAGGCTGGTTTTATCCAAGTCTAGATAAAGATGGACCCTTGTTTTTATGGAAAAAACAAACCCCTAAGCCCTAATCAAACAGCAAAGTGTCCCCTGTGATCTTCCAGTCACTCTGTTTAATAACACTTTTTATTGTAGCCCTTCCCTCCTCTCTTCCCCAGTCCCCAGGGGTTGCTTGGAACAAACCTGGCCAGGTTTGGGTGTGGGTTCCCCCGCCCTTGGGTTTAAATTCTCATTAATTCATCCCTTCAGCCACCCAAACTGTGCTTGGCAGCCACGTGCTGCACAGAATGGGGGGTTTTCTCCAGGCCCCCAGGGCCACAATGCCCCTTTTGCACTGAAGGGAGTTGGTGTTTCCAGGGGAAATTCCAAATATCACTACTACGGCATCCGCCTGAAGCCGGAGTCGCCGCTGAACCGCCTGCAGGAGGACACGCAGTACATGGCCATGAGGCAGCAGCCCATCCACCAGAAGCAGAGGTAGGAGCCCCCAGGCCCTTCCCAAAACACTGCCAGCTCCCTGGGGTTTGGCTCCTCTCGGGGAGTTCAAAGCAGGTGTTGCTGAGCTCTGGTGGGAGGGTCCAAAACCTGTCCCAGGTAATGCCCCATCCCTGGAAATATTCAAGGCTAAGTTGGGTGAGATTTGGAGCAAGATGTTTAGGTGGGAGATGTCCCTGCTCATCCAGGGGGTTGGACCAGATGGCCTTTAAAGGACTTTTCCAACTCAAACTCTTCTGGAATTCCGTGGAATGGGATTTATCTGCCTGTTCTCCTTGCCAGTGGCATGTTCCACCCTGTGTGCCACCTCCACAGCCTCCCTGGAGCCAAAAAGGTTTGGGATCTCAGCCATGGAGATGTTGGTGCCAAATCAATGTGAAGGACCTCGTGGTTTTGTGCCCTATTTAGGGTGGATTTAGGAGTTTTGGGTGTTTTTCTGTGCAAAAGTTAAATAGTGCCATGCTTAGTCTTGTGCCTGAGTAATTTTAAAGGTAAAACCCAGTGTGGAAAGGGATTTGGAATTTTCTCCTGCAAGCATGGACACATCTGGTTGTTAYTGAAGTGCACAAGGAGCAGAATTTATTTCTTCAGCTCCCAAACAGAAAGTCAGTGCAAAAGTCAGTGTTTGAGACAGTCTGCTCTGGACCCCTCTGCTTCTCTTTTTTGATATTTTGGTGTCACCAAACTTCTTAACCCCTTTAATTCTGTCTTGGGGAAGCTTTTCAAAAGGAGCTTCTCATTTCCCCTCCGAGTCCACACTATAAATGTTTGCCTTGAAGGTACCAAGCACTCCCCAGACTCCCAGCTCTGTGCTGTAAATAACGTGTGGGTGCTTTCTCCTGTCTGTGTGGATCCTAACCCACCCTGATTCTGCTGGAATTCAGGTACAGAGCAGCSCAGAAGATGGATGGGATGGCAGAGAGTGCCTCCAACAGCAACCCCCACACCACACCTGAGCAGTCCGTGGCTGCCCAGAGCCAGCACCACCAGCAGTTCATAGGTGAGGAGACTCCTTTGCTGATGAATTATTCCACTTCAGGGGTTTGGGCTTTAAGGGGGAGGTTTTATCCAGMAAGTCCTGACTGTTGTGCATTTGTTTGCTTTCCTAATAAACCTACAACATTTTAATTTTTTTAGGTATTTATATTATATATATAGCATATGTTCTATAGGATTTTGTAGTGTCACACTTGCTAAGTCTCTCTGCTGACTCCTGTCACCCCAGGAAGGCTTTTCCCTTGAGCCCACAGGCCTGTTGTGTCCCTCTTAGCAGGTTTTTAATCCATCTGATTTTGTCTAAATTCCATGGAAGAGTGCAGGTCCTGGCCAGAGGGGGGAAAAGCAATTCCCTTCCTTGCCAAGGCTGCAGGGGGGATCTCATTTGAGATGATCCACACTGATCTTCTCCTTGTGGAACAGCCCCTCTGGGTTTGCTGGTCTGGATCTGTGTGTCCCCATCACAAATCCCAGCTCCATTCCTCACTGTACTCCTCAAACACCTCTYAATTTGCCAGGTTTTGGGGAAATTCTAATGGCTGGTAGATGAGGAAAATATTTTCTTCAATTTTTCTTACAAACAGAAAGAAAACATTTTCCTTTTCCCACTGAATCCACTGGGCTGTGGTTGTTTGTTTTGTCTCAGGGAAAGGAAATTTATACACAAATATACATTTCTGTATAACAGCCCAAATCAGGGAAAGGATTAAATGATCTCATTTTTCCTGTCTCATCCCAGCTGGAACATGACAGAGCCTCCAGTGACAGCAGCACCTTGTGCTCACCTGCACTCTGAGCTTTCCTAMCCCTCACCACCTCTCCCAATTTCTTTCCCCAGATGTCACCCATGTCTTTCCTGAGTTCCCTGCCCCTGACCTTGGCAATGTGCTCCTACAAGAAGGTTTCACCTTGAACGACGTGAAAACGCTGCAGGTTCTCTACAGGAGACACTGTGAGGTGATGGTTTGCAATATTCTCTGCTGATTGTTTGTAATTGATTTATTAACTGATGTGGGACATCATCCATGTCCCACTCTTAGGAGAAGCTGGAATATCATCAGGAATGCTTCATTTGCCAGGAATTACAACTCGAATATTAATTTTTTTTCACTGTTTTATGTTAAGTTGGGCACTAAAACAGTGCCAATTCCGTTGGTTTTTATGTAAATTATTTATTGTGAGTGGCAGCACTGGAGCTGAGTGCTGACCCCGTGCTGTTCCCTGCTGYCAGGCCACTCTGGATGTCGTGATGAACCTGCAGTTTCACTACATCGAGAAGCTGTGGCAATCCTTCTGGAGTCCCAAGGCACCCCCTAGTGATGGCCCCCCTGCTCTGCCTTCCAGGTACTCCCCGGCCTTCCCTGCTCCATTTCTTGCAGAAAGATCTCTTTTTTAAGATGCATCAAGTGTTTTTATGCTTTTGGAGTGCTTTGGAGAATTTGGGAGTGCTTCCTGCCCTGCAGAGCTGTGACAAAGAGCATTGCAAGTGTTTCATGGAAACAATGAAATACAAACATGGAAGTGTTTCATGTTGTAAAGCAAAGTGCAGAGCTCTGGGAAAGCTCTGAATTAGGGAGCTGTGGGGTCACTGAGGTTGGAAAAGCCCTCCAAGATGATGGAGTCCATCCCTCCCAGCAGTGCCATGGTCACCTCTCAGCCACGTCCCCAGGTGCTACATCCACACATCCCCAGGTGCCACATCCACACATCCCCACGTGTTCTGGGCACTTGCAGGGATGGTGACTCCTCCAGTGCCCTGCACAGCCTGGTCCAGTGCCTGACCACTCCTCCAGGGAAGGAATTTCCCCTCACAGCCAATCCAAACCTCCCCTGGGGCAGCCTGAGGCTGATTCATCCCTGTCCCCTGCACCTCCTGCAGCAAAGGGGATCCTGCTTCCCCAGGAGCAGAGGGGGATGATTCCCTGATGAATCAATTTTGAGGGGAATAACACACTCCATCCCCTTCTTAATATAGATATAGAAATAGAAACCCCAAATATCAGGGAAGTGGCACACTGAAGGAGTGAGAAGATGCAGAACATGGATGCACCTCACAGCAATTGATTCCCTGGAATTCCATTTTGAGGGACTCTCTGAGGTTTTGGGGAGATCCASACCTGTCAGTGCCTCGTGTTCTGAGGCAGATCCTTGCAAACAAAGCTGCTGGAACATTTTCACTCCTGCCTGGCTCGTTGCTGTRCCTCTTCCTCATCCTTTATGCATTGGGAGCTGCTGCCAGGGGAATGGAAATAAGGGAAAACAGAGAAAATTGAAAAAGTGAAGGTTTCTTCTTRAAATTTCTATCAAATCTGTCCACTCTTACTGATGCTAAAAAGACAAAGGTTTTCTCTTCAGAAGAAAATTTAGTAATGAGCAAAAATCCCTCAAAAATCTGTAGGATGTGGCCCTGTAGATGTTTCCCATGGGRTATTTTCCTGCAAAGAATCACTGCAGCTGTGTTTGCTTGGTTGAAAATCTCACTTTTTGAGGGAAGAGCTCCCAGGCAGATTGCAACACCCCAGGTGCACAGGGGAAACTGAGGCAGCTTTTGTGCAGGGCTCTCACACCTCTGCCAGTGACCCAGAGAGGGAAATAACACACTCCATCCCCTGCTTAATATAGAAACAGAAATAGAAACCCCAAATATCAGGGAGGTGGCACACTGAAGGAGTGAGGAGATGCAGAACATGGATGCACCTCACAGCAATGTTCATGACCTGTTTCTCCATGTGGGATTCTCCAGGAGTTATGCACTGAAATTCTGCAGGGTTGAGGCTCAGAGTTCCCCTTTAGAACATGTCCAAAGCTTGGTTTTAATGATTTTGATGCAATGCATGGGGGAAACCCTTCCAAATTCCCAGTTCACACCAAGTGTGGGTGAGCAGCTCTGCTGTGATGCTCTGGCTGTGCATTCAGGTTTCAGCTCTTTCTGCTTGCTGTGTGGCAAACACCTTGTGCCTTTAAACATCTACMAAGTGAAAATAAGGGAAGCTGGACTGACCTCAGTCGGTTACAGACAATATTCTCTGTTCCCATCCATTCAGTCTCCTTCCTTCTGAAAACACCCAGCATTGGGAGGTGTTCAACACCTTGAAATCATCTCAGTGTCAGCTGATGTGGCCCTACATTGGCTGCAAAGGTTTTGTCCCCAGTGCTGTGGCTCAGGAGAGCAGAGGRGAGRGGAGAGGGGTGSSMRGKTTTKGGG
>CADDXX010001105.1:31934-110263 GCA_902810485.1 Alauda arvensis | reverse complement strand
ACTGTTAATGCCTTTCCACTCCTCTTGGATAACTCTGCCTTGTATCTCTTACCCCACTCTTCATAAATACAAATAAAAATCATTCCCATAKACACAAAGGGTAAATTCTTAATTGTTTTCTATAGTAACTCTAATGAAATTATTGTGCACTTCTCCAAGAAAAACACAAGTACATGCCTTTTCTTGGTTAAGGAGAGCATCACAAGAATGTTCAAAATCAAATGTTGAACAGCAAATGCAGTTTATTCTTTATAGCAGATTTACGTTATTGAATGTGTACCAAAATGCACCACAAACATACAGTAATGTAATTCAAGGCAAAAGTTATTAGAAAAAAAACCCTGAACACTACTGGCATTTGGGCAGATAGGAGCAAAATTAAAGGACTTGTGAATGAACTGATACTCATTTTTTCATTTAATCGTGGTGCATCTCTCAACAACTATRTCTGCTCACGGAAGTGAGCAGGTTCCAACAAGCAGCTTTGTTTAAATGTAGGAAGAGTGTATCTGTATGATTTTTGAAGAGTTTTTCTCTCCTGCTGAGGTTTGTTAGTTATTTCTCAGAAGAAAAAAAAACTGGTGCTTCCCCCTGTTCATCCTCTGAAGTGAGTGGGTGGTGGCTCTCACTGAAAGCAGTCCCACAGCAGCTTCTGGCTGTCAGGCCACTTACATGGTTACCTACACCCAGTACCTTAAACAGTTCACAGAATCATAGCCTTACTTTGAACAGTATTTGCTTCAGAGAATCACCATTCTCTATTTTCTGCAGGCATTTTAGTACCAATTTTTGCAGCTGGGAAAACATCATAATTTCATTTACATGTTCAACATTTTTTAAAAAATTAATTGTTAGATGTATGAGAGAAATCCACTGTATTAAYTGCAAGTGCAATCTGAAGTTTGAAAGCCTGTAATCTGTCAGATTTCTAGTTTACTAAAATTCTGAGAATAAGTCTCCAAAGCACAACGTAATATCCTTTGGCAAATTGATACACATAATAGAAAAAAGGAACTGGTACACTGGAGCTTCAAGACATTACTTCTTAAAGACCAACAGAAACCTAACASTTAAGTTAGTACTTACTAATGATTTGCAATGAAGCTTGAAATGAGAATATCTTAGTTAAGCCAGGTGCTTGAAAAGAGACTACTTGGGGCTCTCCAGCTCACATGTACCTGAGTTGGGCTGGCTCATTGCCAGATTCTAKGAAAACCAGCTCACAGTTTTACTTCAGTTTATCTCAGATGACAGAAAAGTACTGGGTTTGGGCAGTGTGATTCTGGGATAACACTATTTATATTATGGGATGTGTCAAATTCACAGCGTAAGAATGACAGGAATTTGTTCCTGTTTTTCCAAGGGGCTTTGGTTTTAAGGTAAGGTGCTCTTCYTACCCTCAGATAAGTTTACAGATTTTGACCCGTTATCTCAGAAGATATTAACAGTATCCCAGCTATCACTAATTAGGTGAAAAATAATTGGGTATGCAGCTTCTAAAAACAGTGAATCAGAAAATGAACTGCAGCACCTGAAAGCTCTGCAGGCACCCCCTTCTTGAGAGCAGCATGCACACACTACAGATCAGATCAGGCCACTTACACGATGTTGAGTGCCAGCTCCATCATTCAGGACAGCAGTGTCTGATTCCTGTCATTTCTCTCTTTCTCCTCTTCCCCATTTACAGAAGGGAGAGACTGCATGGCCTTTAGTCATTTCCCTAAACAGGAAGAGTTGCTGTCTATGCAGTTTCTTTTTAAAACTACTGTATTTTTAAGGAGCTGTTTGAAGAGGGTTTTGTTATTTATTATTGTATTGAAATTGAACCTTGAGCTASTAAAAACAATATTATGGCAGTGATCTAGTTATAAAACCAGAGCTGCTGTTTTCACAAGAGAACACTTCACATTGCTGCACAAAACCTTTGACTGCTGAGCACTGAGAGGTTTGCAGTGTACAAGCTCCAGTCACTGTGAACAGCCAAAAAGCAATAGACAGTGTTGGGAAAGATGAAAGTTTAACAGGACAGTTTTACAGATATGAATGCTTAGCAGAAGGCTCTCTGAATGTAGAAATGGTAAGCAAAATAGAGATGAAAGCAAGTTTTGATACAGAAGAATGGAAGATGTCTAAAGTAAGGATTGCTGAGCCAGTTGTTACTGGATAACTAAGGAAACAACGGTTGAATGAGCTGGAATAAGGTTTTATGACTAGACCAAAAGATATGTTGACCACAAACAAAAAAGATGGTTTTACCAAGTAGAAATAAGTCTCAGCAAAAGCACAGGCAAACAAAAACCATGTGTTTACTAAGGAGAAGAATTTTCCACTGCAAGAAAATAGAAAAACAAGTTTAAGCTTAAAATGTAACATACCAACTCATAGGAGTGGATMGTTACTAACATTATATGGTAATGACAGTAGTTATGATAGGCTATAGGGAATAGTAAAGGTATTGTGTGTGATAGTGATTGGCTGCTATGTATTAAGATGCTCAGCAAAGAAAAATATATAATGCATTGTAACCAGAACTAAAATAGCTTCAGGTTTGCCTATGAGCTGCAGCTGGCAGCTTTTGGGCTTGGCTCTGTTACCCACAACCCACACCTGCTGTAACATCTTTTGTACAACAAASAGCATTTTAAAGACCTGCCTGGAGTGCCCACATCTCTCATCTTAGGCTCTTACAGACAGTTTTTCAGAGGTTATTGCTGGTAGTTTAATTGTAATCTGAAACATAGAAAAGAGTGACTTTTTTTAGGGGAGGGTGGGGTGGATCAATATTACTGCAGTGCTTTCCATTTTTTAATGCCACTTCTGTTGTACTGCAAAACAGCACAGAAACCACATTCATTTCAAAAATCAGTGATCTCCTAAGGCTAGAGTCTGTCTTTGTTTTAATATAACCTGATYAGCAACCATTAAGAAAGCTGAGTGAGGAAGAAAGAACAGGACTTCAAGAATTTGGCAGAGGCAGATGGGATTGCCCCCCRAACACCTGTCTATTCATTGCACCAGAACAGTTGTGCCTTCCTGACATATCCCAGAGCTTTCTAGCTTGTTATGGCCCAAGTTTAGCCCTTTGGCTGGAACCACCAGTGAAGTCACCCAGCCACTTGTGATTTATAGGTTATAATGCCATCTAAAGACAAYACACAACTCTGCACTCTTGGCCTCAGAAAATCTGCTTTCCTGGAATGTGACAGTTACAGTGAAAATCGCCACAGGAAACTTTCCAGAGATGACAGAACCACAGAATTGTCAAGGCTGGAAGAGGCCCTTGAGATCATCCAGTCCAACCATCAACCCTGTACTACCACTAGCCATGAGATGATTCAGTCTTTTTAAAGCAGTTTGTATGTTCAAGRTTCTGAAAAAGAAACCGACCTTCTTTTTCCTAGCACGACTTGAGTGTACAGCCTCACCTGGGCAGAGGCCCCAGGGGGACATTCTGGCTCCCAGTTGTAGGAAACAGGCCAGCAGTTCTGTTTCTTCTGGGGAAATTCCCATGTCCTACCAGTCAGTCAGTCCCACCTGAGTGCCTGGCAGGATCATGGAGCACACTCTCCTGAACTATGCTAAAGTATATGGAAAATAAGGAGGAGGGTGATGGCAGCCTGAGGACATGGCCTCACTAAGGGCCAGTCGTGCCTGACAAATGTGGTGGCCTGCTGGGTTGGGGTTACAGCTGGTGATGGATAAGAGAAAACCAACTGACATCATCTGCCCAGAGCTGTGCAAAGCACTGGACGCTGTCCCTAAAACATCCTTGTCTCTAAAGGGGGCAGACATGGATTTGGCAGATGGATACCTGGTGGGTAATGGATTGGTTAGATGGTCACACTCGGAGTCAACAGCTCCATGTGCAGGTGGAAACCAGAGATGAATGATGTTCCTCAGAGGCTGATGTTGGGATTGGCACTTTTTAACATCAGTGACACAAACAGTGGGATTGAGTGCACCCTCAGCACCGAGCTCTGTGATGTGCTTGACACATTGGAGGGAAGGCATGACAGCCATCCAGAGGGACCTGGACAGGCTGGAGAGCTTGGCCCATGTGCAAGGTTGTTTGAGGTTTTTTTGAAAGACAGGAAGCACAGTATCTAAACTAGCACTGATGGCTCCTCTGTGGCAGCRGTTGCCAAGGTGGAATTGTAACTGAATAGTAACAGGTACAGAGGGATGAATAGGAAAAATCTGTCACTGATAAAGGCTCAAATATGAGGATTCAAATTTCTCCTCACTGCCCAGTCACTCTTCTCACTGCAGGCCCTTGAAGTCTGTCACCACTGACTGCTGTCACACAGTGTCCCTCTCAGCCAGGCAAGCTCTGGTGACAAAGAGGACATGCTATTTTTATGCATTTGGTCCTGAGATACTGGTGAGGAATAATCTTCCCAGAATTAAGTTTTATCCTTCAATGACCATGCAGGAAGAGACAGCTTGAGAACACTTTCYCATTTGACATTTGCATAATGAACCTACACCAGAGCAGATTTTCACAGCACCACTGAAGTTAATGCCTTAATAAAAACAACTGCTTTCTTAAAGTCTTTGTTTGCTTTAGCCTGACCTTATTTTCAGGGGATTAAAATTTAGCAATAATATTTTTGTGGTCTTGAACTCTATTTTTTTCCACAAACAGACCAATGTTGTTAAGTTCAGAAAGCAAAAATTTTTTCCTTTAATTTCACTTTGTCACATTCTAGGGGGAGCAAAACCACACACCAGAAGCCTATCCCCCCCTCCCCCCAAAAAAAAATCTGACAGATAGACCTTTATAAGAGAACAGTATTTCCACACTGTTTAAAAAAATATATAAAAAGTGATGTACACCATTTTGATACCTATAGCTCTGCTACTTTGAGATGTCTGAAGCTACCATTTAGTACAATTTAGTCTTAAGTACTGCAAAAGCATCCACAAACTAGAGGGAAGGAATGATTTCTGGAACACCTAAAAAGCAAGCGAGCCATATGTGAGTGACGAGGTTCTAATCTTTACCCACACACTCCAAACATGTACATTATCTTTGGCAGAAGGACAAAGCTGCTCGGAAAAACTGACACTGGTGTTCAGTAGGGAACAGGGAGTCCTGTGGAGACAATGGGATGTAAGACTTCCCTCCCTCCGCCCCCCATTGTGCTKGTGGCTGGTGAAGTTCCAGGAGAACGTGGAAAAAAGATTTCTAAAGGTTTCTATTACCCTGAAACAACCATTTTCAGTAGTCACCTAATGAACCCGAAGGAAGTGCACTTGGTTTAATTTTTTCCCTGAAAACGATCATAAAGCAAGTTTATAAAGGAATACAGTACTTACCCTTTATCAGGCTCTGATTCAAGAGTTTAAAGCATTTTGCTGGCTTTACACAGGCAASTATTTACCTCACTCAGTTGCTTAGTAGCTCCTTTCCAATCAATAGGAATGTAAATGTGCTACTAGTGAGGCACATGCTTTACTCCTGCTGAATCATGTCCTTTGCATGTCACAGTCATTACTGAAAAATGTGGCTGTGACCATACACCAGATTTGTTAGGGAAGGCAGAACATGCCATGACATCAAGGTGTGTGTGAGAGGTGGGGTGGGARAAGGGGGATGATGAACGTTTTCAGCTGTGAGACTACTAAGCATTTAGATAKTTAGCAAATTCTGCCATTTCCAGGAAAATCCTAGATGCTAGAATCCAAGCATTTTGAAAGCCATGTTATTTCTTTGGGTACACCGCATACACATTAAAAACAAACAAACAAACAAAAAAAAGAACAAAACAACACTTAGATTTCTGCCAGGTATGTGACACCATAACAACCACCATAACAACACAACAAATCTGCTTTTTAAAAGAAAGGCTTCATACACACTCARTTCAGTGTGGACCAAGATGACAGTGTTTGCTTCTCTATTTGATAGCAACACTTAGGACCCCCAATATGCAGAGAAATATCCAAAATACTACATGGCTGAATGAGAAATGTARTATACCAAGAAGCTGATATAAAATCTATAAAAATCAATATGCTCACTTCAGTTAACTCTAAAATAAATTTCAATGTTAGTTCTGTTCCTCGAGGTCCAGCTTCCACGGAAATTTTTTGGAATGAAAACAGCAGAGAAAAATATAAAAGAKAAGCCTAACATCTACAATGAAGCAGTAATGCTCAGCTATCACTAAGTCATGGCTTGCTTTCTTCCACAAAGAAATCTTCGCACAGGAAGAAAGATTCCCTTCCCTCTCACTCCTCCTATTAGTTTTTAGTTTCTTGAAGCCATYACAGAAAATTTCTGATTTTGTTGTAAGCAGCAAGGTGTTTGATTGCTTCCAACTGGCAGAAGCTTTTGCAGAAAAGTCTGCAGCATTGCTATTCCAGAAATGAATGCAGAAATGAACTGTCTGCCTTGCTGCATTGCCTCTTTGCTTTACCTTCTTTTGCTTATGCTCATATGATACAATCCTACATACATCATATGTTTACATATATAGCTCTCTCTATCTGTGTATCTATCTTCATAGACATGCCCAAATCTAAACAACATTTCATTTGATGCAGAGATGGAATCAGGGTGAGTGCTTCTTGCAGAGGAATGAAGCAAGCATCTTGCTATAAACAAAATAAAATATTTGTTGAGGTCAGAGGTGGAAGTTGACTAGATTAAGGCAGCACAGTGGGAATAGAAAATAGCTGTGCCCTGAGGATGTGTTTGAAGCAGGGGAAGATGTGCTCAGAGTGCAGTTAGCTCAGCCAAACCTAATTAGGTACACAACACTCAGCCTGTTCATAGACTCTGTCTCCAATGATTGACCTTCTCTTAGGACCAGGTTTTTATTAGAAGGTTGGGGGTTTACCAGATGATTTTAATGATCAATAAGTTGAAAATAAATGACAGGCTCATGATTTACTTGGTATAAATCTRGAAAATCCATGCATTGTGCTTTGTATTGTCAAGCATAAATTACCATGTTCTTTCAAGAGTCTGTTGTGGTTTGTTTTAGGATTCCTCGTGTTTGATAGAATTAATGATGATATTTTCTCCTATTTCGTTGTTCAGAACACTTATTTGTACCATCAGCTCTGAGCTTAGAGTATTCAAGGCGAATTTTTGGATACAGAATGAAATACAGGAACAAGAAAAACCCTTTCAGGCAGTAAAGCTGCATTTTTAATCCCAGCAGTGATCTGTCATTCTCTGTTAAAGAGAGGATGCTGGATGTATTTTTAGACCAGCTTAATTCCACTATCTGCATGAGGTTTCTCCTTGCAGTACCAGGGTGGTGCTTTGCTGTGGAGAGTTGACACCTCATGTGTGCAGAGGCAAGGTGCTTTCTTTTTGCTGTGAGAGAGGACGGTTTAAGGTTAAGCCAATAATTATGSCAAAGCTATGAGGACTGAAATGGACTTAGAACAGCATTGCAGGGAACACCTGCAAAGTCCTTCATCTGAGGAGTCAGCCAGAGGTTTGCTTCTCTTGAGCTGTAGTTCTTCTGGTTACTGAAGACTTTAATTCAGGTGCAGATTTGCTGGAGGTGAAGTGTGAAAGTGGGCTAATTTAACTCTCCCGTTTGTCCTGCCTCTTGCTGTTTTCCTCAGAGTTAGCAACCAGTGGTAAAAAATCTCAGGCTATTGGGAGTGCATACCAACAGAGAKAACAGTGAACAAATTGCTGAGGAGGTGGTAAGCATCTTTTATGCAGATGGAATTATAACAGTGATTTTTTTCTTGGCCAAGACAAGTCAGATACAGTCATAAAAAGCCATGAGTTTTGAAATTCTGCTAATCTAATTGCTCTTTTGAGCCCCATCTGTTTATACTGATGGGTATACTTTTAAAAGCCAGAATACAAGAAAGGCACAAAGTGAACAACTAATGTTCCTAACCAGATGCACTGCCTTGCCCTTAATTCCCTCCTGGGAGGATTGAGGGGATAACTCTACCAGCTACTCCACATCTGCACTAGAACTGGGYTCTGATTAATTGGAGGCCCTGCTCTAGAGAAAAGCTTGGTGGGGATGGGGAGGTGTGAGTGTGGGTGTGTGTTAACTACAAACCTCAGTTTTGGGATGCAGCTCAAATGTAGCTGAAGACTGGACAGCAGGAGTCCTCRAATTGAAAAATGCAATTAAGATATACAGCATGAGTCTGCTTCACAGAGGGTTTTAAAATAAAGTTCAAGATCATGTCAGGGTAATTAAAATCAAAGGGTCAGAGTCGGTTTCAGACAAAATTAAAGAGGTAGAAAACGCTCATAATTAYATGTTCAGTGCTTTAATAGAAGAAAATAAAAGGTTTGACCTGAAATGGAAAATGGAAACTAATCTGCAATATACAAGTGTCACTTGAGTCAGGTGCCTAAAGGAATTGGCAGTGTCAAAAAGCTTTGTGCTCCCACTTTCTCCTTTGCAAAGGTGGTTGGCTGATACACTGAAGTAGTATTTTAGGGAAAATTCAAAAGCCTGGAAGAATGCCTGAAAGGAAGTGTTTGAGAACATTAAAGTATCTCTTCTGACATACTTAAACAATTTACCAAGGGACACAGGTTATGAGACTTTTTTTTTTTATCTTCAGTTTCAGCAATTCCCAGGCTGTATMATACTGTCCCTGAAGTTTTTGGAAAGCAGTTCTAACTATTTGTCATTCATAAGCCCCTCTTCCTACATCCAGGCTTTGAGTAGGTTAAGATTCCAGATCTGGACTTGTCTCATGGGTACATCTCTGGGGAAAAGTCTAAGAAATTCCTTTAGCAATAGAGAATTACCTCAGCAGTGGCAAAGTCTCTAGCACTCTTACAATTCAAGTGTGAATACATGGAGATCCCCATGAACATCTACTGATGTGAGATGATCTGGCCAGTGACACTTATATGCTTTCCAGGAATCTTCAGGTCCTAGATAGAATCTTTTTTTGAGAGAATGAACACTTTGGCATATTGGTCCCATTCTCAGTGAAAGCTTTCAGACTCCTCACTTGCAGTTATTGCAGATTCATGCAGGATTGGCTTTTATCTGGAAATCTGTGATATTTTACTGCAGCTTACCTGCAGGAAGTTGATGTTCCCTATATGTGTCACATTTATTATGTACATAGAAAGGGGTGCCCTTGCAAAGTCATAGCTTTGAGCAGACAGGCCCTTCAACCTGCATAAAACCTCAGAGRTGTTGTCTTTTCACCTTAACCAGAATGGAAAACTGAGCCTCAACTGACAGGGACATAAAGGAAGAATATTCTTCTAGAGCTCTCTTCCAATGATGTCTAAAGGATCGTGTTCTGACATTAACCTGACGYTTCAATTTAACATTAACTGTATTATAAATGATGACATAAAGAAAGAACAGCATGCTGTCATTCCTGGTGCTACTCAAACCATGTGCASAGGGACTAAAAGTGACTAAAACCAGTGATGAGAAATGCAAAACCTAGAAGCCATTTAATATATCTGGTATTCAAAAAAAAAAAAATAAAACAAACCAACCAACCAATCTTTGGTTTTTAGTAGTTTTCCTGAATGGACCTAAAAACCCACTTAGTGTTTTTCAGTTAGACACAATTAATTAGCAATATAATTTCTACTGGTCTTAGGAACAAGGCTTGTAAAGAAATGCAAATAATTAAAGAATTGCAAGCAAGAATTAAGACAGGCATTCTTAACTGCTAGCAAGAATTAAGACAGGCATTGCAATGCCTAAGCTTGGAGCTTGAAATCAGAAGCACAAGAAAATCCCAGTAAGATACACACCAGGAGAGATGCACAACTGGAAACACAATATAGAGGTTTTGACAGTCAGTTTCACCCTGGCTCTTTGCCAGTAAATCATAATTTCCTTTAGAAGGAAGGAGTACAGTTCATGGCTTTACTTTGAAWGAATTTAATAGCCAGTACTACTTTAAAACCTGGAATGAGATATTAGTCAAAATGGGAGTTTAATAGAATTAGTTAGGGGGAATAATGAGAATATACCAACTGATGTGAGAGAAGATAATAATCAGAAATACTAAAAAAAAACCCRAATCAACCAAACCTACACAGCCCTCTTCTCTCCCCCAACACCACACCCCCACACCTCCCTCAAATACGATTTCTTACTTGGTCCAAGAGATATAAGGGCAATGGGCATAAGAACAAGTTTGATAGAATGAAAGGTTAAGCAGTACTTAAAACCTTCAGAAATCTGAACAGGGAAGACACTCCTTAAAATTTATCAGCATTGATTATTTTGTAATGTTCATTCAGTCCCAAACAACTTCAGAATTCCTCCCCCCTTCCACTGAGCACTCCTTTATGCTTTCAAAACGTTCATTTCCTTTAGACCTACCCAGGAGCAACCATCACCTGCCTAGACAGTAATCAGATTATGCTAATGGTGCTCCAGAAGCCCAACTAAAGTTTTAACCTGCTGTGATGTAAAACACCCTTTCTTTTCAAGCAATTCAAGACCCAGTCTGAWGCTGTTTTCACACAGCTTGTCATGCAGCCTGATACCTCATGTGCATATGCAACCTGCCAGTCTGATTTAATTGCATAACTCACTTTACCTGCAGTTTATCCAAGATCAGACCTCCCACGAAATCAAACACTGCATTTTGAAGAAGTGCATTTGTGAAGRCTATCACTTCTGCTCCCTCCAAAAATAGTTTTTGGGGGACATGATGATATTGCCACTCCTAGATTTGATATCTGACTTGAGGTGGCAGCCCTTACCTTTGCTTGATTTTAGCTGCAGATAATGCATCACTGACAAATTAAATTTTTAATTATATAACATTTCTTAATCTAAGAACAACAAAATCACTTTTATGTACAATTAAAAACATTCCTAGCCTCATCAGAAYATAACCAATTTATAATAGTAGTTTTTAAGTGCAGCTGTTTGATGAATCCATTTGGACAACTACGTAACCTTCTGCTSCACCACTTTCACATCACTGCTAATSTGTTTAATGTCTAAGCCAAGCCTAGAGAACAGTTCAAGAGGAAGTGATGTAATTTGCTTGTTTCTTTTGGAGCCGCTTCTGAGCACATGCCACTAACGCTCTATCCATGAATGATGGGAAAACAGCCACAGTGTGCCATTAAAGGCTGGTGATGAACACACTGACAGGATTTCTCTCATTCATTACTGCTCAAACACAGTACAGCTGATCCAGCTATAATCTTCCCTTATTCCATACATGCCTACTCTTTGTTTTTTTGCAAAGTCAATGGCACAGACCTGTGCTGTTCATCCAGCTAAGTGCATTTAGTGTGCAACATGCTTTCACCTCATAAAGCTCTGCCTGGAGCTTCAACACCCAACCCTCCCAAGTGAAAGTATTGCAAAACTTATAGCACTTTTGAATTAATACAAGAGATGGTCCCATATATCATTATTACATCTGATAGCATATTTCCCACTTGTGAACCTATTTCCTGGAACAGTGTTTTATGCCCACAACAAGTTTTAATCTAAAAGTACAAGCCTTTATTTTCATATTWATTGCTTCTCTTTACAAACKGAAGGATTWCTTCTCTCTCTTTGCTCTCCCTGATATTTCCCAATCTGTGGGACAGKACAAGCTAATTGATTTCTTGTAACTCCTGATTTATAAAGTAAGCCCATTTTTAATCCTTGGGTTCACACCTACATCCTTGGAGTTAAGGATTTTGGAGCAAAYTCAAACACTCATTCTGCATCTGCAACTTTTTAAAGAATTCTGTAGCATTTTATTATACTTCACATTGTTTGGTAACATACTGTCTGCTCAGCAAGGATAACAGAAAGAAATGAGATATCCCACTATACTTACTGCCTGTCCTGGAGGTGACTGGACTCTCTTCACAGGGAGGGGAAAGAGGCTAGAGATTTTACTCTAATAAATGGAAAGCATTCCCTAAGCCTCTCCATCCACAGAAGAGCCACAGAAGACTACTGGGGCAACATTTTATGGAGAAGGAGGTCTAAAACACGTGGAGGATGTTTACATGATACTGCTACCAGGAACTGACCATGAAACAGGGCACTTTTGGGAAAAAGCTTATCAAGAAACGTACGTACAATTCCTGCCTCTGACTGCCAGTTGTGGCTTAGTGGATTCCCCTGAGATGATTTACAAACAAAGGGCATCAAAGTGTGCAGAGGACATGGTTATGTAATTGTGAGGCAATTTCTATTCTACCTCAATAAGATTATAGTAGTAATAAATTATTTCCTTTTTTTTTTTTTCCCCTCTCATCACACAATAGAACATCAACTATCAAAGAATTACGAGAGGTAATTTCTTTCCTGTTGCTTTTACGTCAGTTTTGACAGGAACTAATTACAGGTAGTTTGCTCAGACATGATACTAATATTCTCTGTGTATCTGCTGGAAAAACTGCACATTTAACTAAACAGAGTCAGTATTATAAATGGAACAGAATTAGTGTGATGAACATATAGGAGAGACTAAACACCCATCAAATATCTGTCTAAATAAGCTGCTTCAACACTGCAAGCCAAGTTTAGACACAYGCATTTTGCTGTGCTAAATATGCACATTATTCAAACCAGGGCAACTGATCTGTAGATTAGCATTATTTGTACAGGTAACTGAGACAAATTAAATGCTCCCCATTACAAACCCATAYTGGAGTGCTAAGTATTTAATCATTCAGCTGGGGTAGAGTTACTTACTTACTCAGATAAAATGCTAGAAATCTCATTACAAATCAGCATTAATTTTCAAGACCTAATTTAGATGGTCGAGGTTACCTTTCATTTTTGCAGTAGTGCATTATCTGTATAATTATTCCATATTATTCTCCGTATAATATAATGCTTTGCCATGAACATCTTATTTTGTTACAAGGAATTATATGTGGAAAGATTTTTAAACTGTGTGAAAAAACAATGTGAACATACCTACAYAGAGAATATTTTAGTGCTCTGAGACGTAAAAAATCATCATGATTACAGAGCAGTTAGCAGAACTGCTCAAAGATGCTCTCTCAAGTAGATTTCTAGGACAGAAGACAACAAGTAGCTTAMTAAAAATTCRTATTTAAAKATGAACTGTCTTCTAGATGCTGGAYTTTCATTAGAGGGTTAAGGTTTATACAGTCCAGGCTTGTAGACCTGTGAGTTTTCTATCTATCTAAATAATTCTCCATGTTCTTACAAAATAGTCAGAAACCTTTTCTCTCTAGCACAAAGGACATGCAAAAAACCCAAACAAAAAACCCCCACACCCATCAAGTTTGGAAACAATGTTCTGAATACAAACTYACAGGACTTCAAACATAATCTTATTGCAAAAATTGACTGACTGAACTAAGAAATAGTTAAGGGATACAAATTCAGATATCGGCTATAAAGGAAATGTAATTATATTTTTAGGTGATGCAATAAGCAGAAAGAATAAGACTGCTACAGGAGATACAGGAGACTTTAATTTGTCTACAAACCCTGAGTTAATGAGTGACACTCATTTTAATGCAGATGGATGTAGAAGAGTTAGATAGGACCCATGAATAGATATTTGCTGATAAGAAAGAAACAGAAGTGAGTGCAGGGCAAGTAAAAATAGACAYAACTTCTGTTAAAGAGACACCTAAAGCAGCCAAAGCAATTTGGGAAGACATCACTATGTAATGAGGGTGRATTCCAGCAAAGAAATGCCCAAATTGCCTCTCACCTAATAAACATGAGCAGYGGCCTGATTTTATACTTTTTTAGATCTCCCTTGACACAACCCTTTTTCTGAAATACACCACAAACCAGTCTTGAGACACAAATATAYTTCAGAATGCTCAGGAAGAAAAACAGGAGCTGTGCAAGGAATCTTTTACAGCAAAAGCAAAGCTTTGACTTAAGGCCTGAATACTGCAGACACACAGTACTTCACTTTTGCTGTAACCCCAAATCATTTCAATGCCTCGACTTGCTGAATCTTTCCCTTCATTGCTGTCTCTCAGTTGCCTTTGTAACTCACCTTGCATTTACCAGCTGAGTTCTGTAAAGGCTGTTCAACAAAACCCCACATACCCTAAAAGCACAGTCCTGGAAGCCTTTCTTCAGCTGTCTGGAGGATGGGCAGAGAACCTCCAGTTTCTACACACTCTCACACAAGCAGCAGCAAGAGAATGAATTTGTTTTCATAAAGGTAAGATTTGGAACACTTAGGATTTGACAATGAACGTGTCACTGAAGGAATGAGAGCTTCAAACAGAGCTATCCATTAAGGAAATTGATACCAAAGCAACCTTTGTTGTAATCATCTCAGATTTGCTTGGGAAGCAAGGGGAGTGRTGGCTAGGATCTGCCATGGGACATCCTTTCTTGGAGAAAGGAGGGTTCTCATCTGTTTTTAGAATGCATTAAAAAACCCTAAGGGTCTTTGGTGATCAATAAAATCCAAACCTCTTAAGTTYTGTAGATGAAGTAGGTAGGCTTAGGCCAAGCAGAGTGGGAGAGCCAGCAGCAGACAGCACTATGAGGCTTCTTCTGTGCCATTATTAAACCAATGCCTRTGCTGACTGTAAAGATTTCAGCTACTGGCTGGAGGTTTCTTTTCTTGGAATCAAGATCAAAGCTCTGATTATATAGTGGAATTAACAATTTAATGTATTTTTTTTTTTACAAGAAGGGGCGTGTTACTGTTTGTGATGTTCATCCTGCCAAAATCCAGTTKGGGCTGTTGAACACTCCCTATCCAGAGCAATCTGGTTTTGTTGCTGCCTGTTTTTTTGGAAAGAACMTCATGCTGCAGGGTATGCATTCAGTAGTTAATATACTCATTATCAAGTGCAGCTTTTGCCATCCTCTGCATTTCACCACCAGTTAGCCTGGCATTGAAGGATCACAGATTTGTAAGTGTTCTCTGTTTTTTCATGTGGGTGCCCACCAGGTGAAGAAGTGAGACTGAGCAAGATCCCAAGCTGTTAGGACAGTCTCCCACCAAGGTCACTATCAATGGCCACCTAAAGCCACCACGCAGTGGCTTTAACTCACTCACACAGTCTGATTAAAATCTGGAAAATTTTCTGAGGGCAAAGGCATCTCCACAGAGCCTATACCTGAAGCTGCTTCACTCAGCAGCATTGCATATGAATTTGGCAAATTAGCATTGAAGGAAAGTAACAGAGGAACTCCTTGCACATAGAGGAGTCAAAGCAGAGTGCTGRTGCCCAGCAGGAGCAGCACCACGCTGAAATCTGGGGCYTCAGCAGGTTTTCAGGGAGAGGAGGATGCCASCTCCTCTCATCCAGCAGCTCTCTGCTTTGAGCTCACTGACAGTCAGTATCTGGCCCTGTAACAGTCAATTTTTGACAGAATCTGCCAATGTGCAAGGCCACTGATGGTTTGGAGGAAATGTGCTCTCTGGATTGTGTAGGTGTTAATTCCAATACATTTGCCTCTCTCCAGACCAGACACACTTCCCCACTGTAGTGCAAAGCCTATTTCACTCCTATTCASAAAGCAGCAACATGAATATCACAACTCCATGCTAACAGTGTACTGGAAACTTAATGAGCAAGGAAACAACTCACATAAATGTGGAAATGTTTGTTTTCCKGTTAGGCATTCCCCCAAGCATTTACCTGTTACAGCCACTTACCTATTTTACCAATAGCTAAAGGGKGATAACAAATATTTAGTAACCAAGGATGCAATCTTTTTGCTTTACCCAGAACTCTGAGGGCATCCAGTTCCCAGTGAATCTGGAAGTCAACAGGAACCCTAGAGCTGAGCTTTGCCTCCCTTTTGGCAAGAAAAGCACCACCTGGTGAACCACTTTGAAAGGGTGCAAGAAGTAAACTGGTTTGCAAACATGCAGTGGAGCCCTTTGTTCTCACAAAGAATAAGGTGGAGACACTTCCTGCAGTGACACCAATCAGGGAGGGCCTGAGGATGGCATGAGGGGCAGGATAAAAGGAAGGGATGCTGTTCATGGTACAATGCCCAGCTCCATGTGTTTCCTAGCCATGGAAACACATCTGCCAGTTCTCAGATACTGAAAAACGATTTGTTTGAAGGTCACTYGTTTTTCTGAGCTTAAATAAAGTTTTTGGTAAAGTGTTAGTCATTCACAGGAGAATTAAACCATCAGAGCTGTAGTTTCATGCCAAGAAATCATAATATGGTTACTCTGGGCCAAAGTCCAAAGTGRACGTAGTTTGTAAAGCCTAATTAAAATACTTGTATAGTTTAAGAATTTCTTAGGCCCTCTTACATCCTTAAAATCTACACCCATATATACACACTAAGCATTATCTGTCTGTTTACACGCTCTTTAATCAGCTGAATTAAAAGKCATCCCTGCAAACTGCATGTGTTCATAAGAAGTTTAGGGAGGTCACTAGCTTTAGTGGCACTGTATATTATTTTGTCCTTGCCTCAAGGAATGTATTCCTGACAATGTTTCCAACTTCTGAGTTAGAAAAAAAGGGACAAGGGAAACAAACATTTAGGACAAAGCAATCAATGATCCTAAATTGGAAAAGCCTGCCCTTTAAGATGAGGCAGCGTGATGATTTGCTGTCTTATCTACATTACACACTGGAACAAAGTGCAGAGATCCTGAGGGCACAGCAGCTGAGCAGATGTGGCTCTGTAGGACACAGCAGCTGTTCCTCATTGCCTTTGGCTGTGACTGGATGTAGGGGACAGAGAGGATGGTGCAGGCAATAGATGTGAGTTGTGGCTAAATTTCTGGTAAAAAGTGAAATTATCTTCCAGTGCAAAAGACATT
This sequence comes from Alauda arvensis, assembly GCA_902810485.1. Lineage (NCBI taxonomy): Eukaryota > Metazoa > Chordata > Aves > Passeriformes > Alaudidae > Alauda > Alauda arvensis. The sequence continues at coordinate 93,562 of CADDXX010001105.1, read as the reverse complement.
TCCTTCCACTCACTTRTAAACCTTTTATTACCTCCTCCAGTTGTTTACCCAAGTTTATGATTAGGATCATTGTTTTATGGACTATGTCTTTTCTTATATTAAGCCCCAGTATCTGCCAATAAGAAGGTCTTGCCTGTCATGCTAAACCAGCTGGAGCTAAATCAGTGTCATGGTCCCAGAAAGGCAATTTCAATGGCAGTAGAGATGCCTTGTTGGGGCACAGAAAATTATGCTCACAGTTMTGCAGAAATGCAACTTCTTTAGACTCTCAATTTCCTTCTGGCATGTCCAAAACAGAAAGAGGAGAGAACAAGTGCTAGCTCTGCTGCAGACTGGATGGAGCTCTAGGAAGCTTGTCTGCAGTTTCCAAAGTGATCCTGTGCTTTTGGAAAGGACTGTTTTGGAAAAAGCATCAAAGAAAGAGAATCCATCAGGCTTTTAAAGCTATTGTTCAGTTTCTATGTTCTAGACTTTGACCACTACAGACTAGAAGTATTTTGATAAAAGCAGTCTCTTGATTAGCCTTTGCTGTTCTCTTTAGCTCCTAAATTGAACTCTGCTCAAGTGTCCTTAATCTTTGCTGCATGGGCCTCCAAGCCCTCTGTACCTTTCAGTAGATCCAAAAGGATGCATTTGGGATTGCAAGCAAGAAAAAAAGAATGAAGGAAAGCCAGGAAGTAATCAATCTAGGAAAAAAGTGAAAGTTTTAACTATGGCTCCTCCCAAGAACTGATTAAAGACTAACAGAGCAGCTTGGCTGGAAAGACTGCTTCCCTCCTGAGCCCCAAGGTAAGCAAACACTGTAAATGCTCTGGGGGAGTGGCAGCAGAGGAATTTCTCTTAGCATGGACTTTTTTGAGATGGGCCCAAACAAAATCTGAGTAACCCTTCAGCTCTGAGATATGCTGAYCTTAGCCATGGATTGGAGCTCTGCAGCTCATGGCCATTGTTGGGTGAGAGTTTTATGTGCAATGTTCARACATAAAACCTGATGTAACATGGCRCATGGATGTGTCTGCCAGACAGCGAGCAAGTGATGGTCACACTCAAACATACACATGATTTATTTTGGTGCAGGGAGCTTTGCCATTCAGAACAGTTGGCCCAAATGATGGGTTGAAGATAAGCTTAGTTCAGCTTAGAACTGGGCACCATTAACTGTGTGGAAAGTAYCTGCAAGTTGGACCCAAATGCAGGATTGAAGGATGGAGGTATTGCACTAACTTCCTGCATCAATGATCATCAGTGGGACAACTACCAGCTTATAGTGGTGTTGAACTGAAATWATGTAAAAACACAGAAATAGCTTCACTAACATTCAGTGGTTTCACGTGTACCAGCATCATCTGGATTTAACAACAACAGATTTGCAGGATCATTAAAAAGTTCCAAACAAACAAAACTGAAACACAACTGAAACCAAAAACCCAAATCAAAACCTCCAAACCACACCCTCAAAATGACAAAGAATAAAACTATTTTCATTGGAGAGTCCAGACGAAGCTGAGAGTGGCTGTACTGCCAGGTTTACTCAATGTATATTATGTATAATTATTMAGTGACATATATATGAACTCATTTATGAGAAGCCATTAGGAGAGCTAAGGATAGCATACTTGGAATTATGATGCTGAGACTCCAAGCTAACTTTAGGTCCATATAAAGCTACTGAAAACCTACAGCTAATTACAGGCCTTAAATGAAGCTGAGAGCAAGGCAGCATCACTAAGGAAAAAAAAAAACAAACAGGAAATCAACCCCAAAAAACTCCACCAYAGAATAACTAGGAATGGCAGGATAAGTTATGATGTAAAAGGCATCAAWATCACAGCACCAGCATCACACAGTAACTCCAAAACAGAGGCTGGATAAAGAATACAAAGGAAACCTTTGCCCCACACCAGCTAGGAAAGYGAGTTAATGACATGACTGAGGTGTTCAAACACTGACTAACTATGTTTATCCTTTCTCTGCAGTACCAGTAACACACCCTGACCACCAAGCTGAGTGCAAAAACCCCATCCCAACCCAAAACCCCCAGCTCTTCCAGGCCAAGATAAAAGCATGGTGCAACAGGAGATAYTCTGATGCTGAGTATGCAAAGCTGTCCCCTGCCAAGTGCACTGTAGCTTGAGAAGAGCTCAATAACCTCAGTTGCAGGGAGATGGGCTGGAGGTGCCACTCTTTTCAAGAGCTGAAGCAGATGAGGGGTGAGGGAGAAGAGGAACATCAAGGTGTCAGGAAGATGCAATGCTGGCAATAAATTACTGATGTCTATTTTAAACATCACCGCTTCCTGTCATTGCAGTAACAGCCACAGTAAAGTCAAAATGTGTCTTTAATTTGAAGTACTGGAAAACAACATGTTGGGCCAGGCCAATTGTTTCACCTGGATTTCAGTAGGCATTCATTTCACCTGGGCTTTACTGGGCTCAAAAATCTCAGCCTTAAATTTTTTGCTATAGAGGTTTAAGGGAGAATTTTTTGCATGTTATTGAGAGTAAAGTTAAGTGGATTTCAGAGAGAAACTTTTAAGAAATCAGCACTAATTATGTTACTTTGGTAGTAAGAGATTTAAAGAAGTCATTACCAGATTAAACATACTTTTCATTTTTTGGAGGCTTTGCTAGATCACATGGCTCAGGTAGTTAATTGAAAAACTGGCCCCTTTGAATTTCCCACTTTGCTGTAAAGATAATGAGCAATTCTAAACCGTTTGTCATTATACTTCTGTAAACTACTTGATCTCTTAACTTTTCTTGATAAAATATGAAAAAGAGAAATGAACCAAATATTATGGAGCATTTTAATATTTAGAACAACAAAAACCCCACAAAACCCTTATGATCCATCACTAGTTAAGTTTGAAAATTCAGTTCCTTGAATTAAATTTTTCTGCCTGACACTTAAAGTTACTTTTGCTTTTCAGCCTGTATCCATAAAGTATTGCTGTTCACAAAACACATAAAACCAGTTTACATATAATAGATACAGAAAGAGAAGGGCAAAAAGGAAAAGCAAAGTCTGGTTACCAGTGCCATTTCCAGTGGAGAGAGGAATTTCAAGAAGGTATGATTAATTACTGGTATTATGAGYTGAATTAYAACTACAGAGGTTCTAAATAGRGCCAGCATGTTTGGCTTAATTAATGATGAGAGCAGGTGGGAATATGGACAGTAAGGCTGAAGGAATGGTAATGGCTACTGGTGCTTGATATGACTAAGTGACAAAACAGGATGTGACTGYTGTTGTTTCCTTGCTTCAAGTCCCTTGGAATCAAAAAGCTAGAAGGCATTTTAAAGTTTAYTTCTTTCCAAGCTCATACCTTATTCATCCTGACGTTCTAAACTCACACATCACTTGCTGAAATTCTTCAACATCCAGAGGATGACAAATGCTTTGTAAGTTAGATACAAAAATTGCCCCTTCATGGCAAGGCAGCAGCAGGGAGATGGGCCCAGAATTCAGTKTCAAACAATCACAATGCCAACAGAGTTGAGAACCCCAGGTCCAGCTGGGGTTGGTTGTATGCTTGACACAAGATTAGCAGTGAATGCATTTTAAACCTCTGACAGTGGAATCCCAGGCAATTTCTTTTCYTCCATGCAACATTTGTTAACCTCAGTTAGCATTCTAAAGAAGTAACACGATCCAGGTTTATTTATGCATATAATCTGTTCCAGCAATCTGTTAAATCATATGTTTACATTTCAAGTAAAGGCCCAACTACTAAACTTTACTCACCTCTTCCAGTGCAACTTTAGCAAGAATTACTGCTGACAGTACCTCATGGTATTTTAAAGTACACTACAGTTAGGCTTCACACCAGAGTAAGATCAATCTGCCCTTACTGAAGACCCACAATATTTATTGCAGCTTGACTGTGAAAATTCCTGTTTATTAAATCTTTTAACCTGTAGATCAGCAGCTCATTTCTCCACATTTCTCCATGCTTACCATTAGGTCAGCACTAAAGTGTTCTCAGAAGTGGATAAATGCTTTGGAATGCTCCCAGGGATGCCACGCTGTCACATAGCATTGCACACACACACAGAGGATTAAAGGCAGCAGCACAGGCTTGCAGGCAGCTTTGCTCTGCAGCAGGGGCACACAGCCCCTGCAGGATCAGCAGAAGGCATTTCACTTGCTCACACGGATTTACAGAGCTTTACATGCGAGGTACCCAGTGAAGCAAACAAGATTGTTTATCTGCATAAATTAAGCATACATGGAAGTCTTCAAAGCCTACGGATTCAAGTTCCTGCCCACCTGTTCCCCAACTAAACGTGTTGGATTTTCACCACCCAGTCCTTGGTACACTGCATTTCTCTGAAGGCCCCAAATTTGTAACATGGAGTGTAAAATGGTGTGTGCCTTGTTCACTGTAGAGAGAAGCAGTGAAATGAACTTCATCTAGTGAGGAGTTTTCAGCTTCAGAGRTGACTTTCAGTTCTCCCTGTACACAGCTTCTGACCCCACCATTCATACTGTATCTCAGGAACCTTCAGAGCCTGTGYTTGAGGTGCTGCCACAATACATCCCATGTTTCAGTAAAAAAACAACCAGAACATATTCCCCTAATGCTCTGAGACTTTCTGTTCTCATTTGAGTTTACATTGAAGAGTCAATAAAATGATTTGYCAATTCAGTTCCCTTGATGCTATCAGTGTTTCTACCTGGAAGTAGATTTCTCCCAAGACACAGTATGGCTTTTTCCACACAGATTCTGTCTAAGCTGCATTACCTGACTACAGGGCCAGATAAAGAGTGTTAATGTAGATATTACTGTGACTCATTTGGCAGACAGCTATTTGTAAAAGACTGTAATTTTACTGTGTGCTGAAACCACAGCTCAGCCAGTCTGTGAACAAGGACTTGCTTTCTCGTATTTCAGATTTTCAGCTTGCAGCCTGCTCCCCAACACACTGTTAATTAAGGTCTTTAATCTTCACATTGCAAAGGTTTTACAGTCTTGCTTTGTGTAGRGCATAGTATTTAAGGAATCAGTGAGCTGATCTCAGCTGGCTTGTCTAGATGCTAATGATGTAAATATACATCTCTGGAGAGGAGTTTGTTCYCCTCAGTTACACTGACACTGAATCAAAAGCCTGTTCACATCAGGCCACTGTCTAGTGCTGACTATTTTGGTTTGGACCGAGCAGAACTAATGTGAGATGGGATAATCTGCATGTGCCTTGTATTAAAAAAAAAACCTTAAAAAGCCAAGTCCATAAAAAACCCCAACCCCCCCAAACAATGCCAAGAAAAAGCCTGACACATACAATATCCTACCATGGTGTCATTTCTAGCTGCAAGATTAAAAGGTCAGATCATGAGAGAATTTCATGGTATCATAGATCATGATACTAAGAAAACTTGACCAATCATTTGTGACCACAGAGGAATTCTACCGGGAGGGGGAGAGAGGGCAAGCAAAACCAGATGAAAAGGAATCTGACTGAYGTGGGTGGAAAATGAAGGAACAATTCAAGATTTCACACATGCCAACACATCAATTTCAACTGCTTAGCTTTTTGCAGTTGTTTCAGGCTCTAAGACTTTTGCTCCTTTCTTTCACACCAAGAGTGCTAACTTTTGCTTTCATCATGTGACTTACACATGTGCTCTCTCCTTTTTCTGTCATGTTTTGCTCTCTGTTCTTCCCTTGACCACTAGTGCCACCTCTGAAGATCCTGATTCCCTTCCTGCTGCAGAAATCTGTTTTCTCTCTGAACCATGACCATGTGACTACATCTTTTGTGAGCTTCAGATCAGTAGATCACCACTAGCTGAAGTAATGGCAATGTTCAAGCCACCTGTAGGTCAAGGAGGTCAAATACTTCTCCATGTCCATTTCCATTACTTCATGGAAGAGAAAGAGCCCTAAGACCTTCAAGGTGATTTCCTGCTCTGCATGAGATTCCTGGAATGTTGCTTGTGTGCAACTTCCATACTCTCTTTTGTACTAGCCCAGTGTTGTCTTCATTCTCCACTATCCTTGATTTATTTCCCTGAAATCCTYGTGAATTGGAAGATTCTTGACTCCAGCCTTCTAATTTGCTTACACCAACGTTCAGCTGAACATCTGTGGCTCAGTTTAATGTTAATAAATATTTAAATACAGGAAATGGGATGCTGTACTGCTGGAGATAATATGTATGTTCACTCAGTTCTTACAATAAACATCTCCTCCACATCTCCTTTSCTCCCCAGTGCATCTGCTGTGACAGATAACCCCTCAAAGCTTTGCCCTCCTACAGAGAAACTGGAAAGAGAAAGGGGAACTAACKGCTCCATCTATCAAGCTTCCCTCTGGCCCAAAGCTGTGAACACTCCCACAGGGGATTTTTAGTGCAAGCACATTTTGTGCTGTGGAACATGTGCTAGTTTACATCCTGTTTTCATTTCTGCAGAAAATTTACTCCCTAAACAGTAATGGGGAGAGCTTCTGTCATCTCTTGATTGGCCAGGCTCTATAAGAAGCCATGTTCTCTGAGCAACACAAAAACCTGGAGGCTTGAAATCAGCTCAAGGTGCCTTGGCCCTCACTGTTGGTATGCACAGAGTTGTGCAGACCAGCAGGATCACCACCTCTGGAGACTTTATTAGGGAAAACAATTATTGATGAACCTGCACAGAAGTATATATCCAGTAGAGTACTTCCAGCYGATTCCTCCCCTTTGTGCTATCACTTCTAAAACACAAAGAAATTATACCTTACTAATGTCTAATYATTCACCATCTCCACTACCTTTGCACCATTTGGTGCAGCCATTTCCAGCAGCACCAATCAACAGCAATCCCACATTTCAGAGTATCTGGTACTCCATCTTTCTTTCACCTTTATATTCAGCTCACTCATTTGATAAATTCTGTGGCCTGGTAGATTAATAGCTTCCTTTACTGATGCAAGAGATTTTGCTGCTTTTATCTTTTMATCTCTAAAAGTCCAGTCAAGAATATGCTGAAAACTTATTTTTCCTAGGTCTTCATTAATTAAAAAAAAAAAAAGGCTGGGAGGATAAATACTTATTTTTAGCCAGTAGCAACTCTGTAAGTTATGCAATTGTCAATGAATATCTAGTTTGACCTACATACATTTTATTATTGATGGTCAACCAAAATGAAGGAAAGAAAGCCTAATTACTATTACTATTTCACAATATGAAAAATGTTTGATATCAAGTTATAGAGAAACAGATACAGTGTTTTATACTGTTTTTCAGTATGTACAAAACACTCTTCAAAAGCATCCTGCATTTCAGATGTTAAGATATAAACACTCCAAGAATAAAATCTCATTTGTCTTTCTCACTTAACCAGTCTCATAGCAGGTGAGTGAACACAACAGATAAAGCATAATCTGAAATGGGTAATGTCAAAGCTTGGAATATTAAAAAGTATTAATGTGCTTGCTCATCACTCCTTTCTCACAAGGCACAGGACTGTTTGTCATTTGGGCTTAAATATTCCATGCCCAGTGCATGGCTGAGTTTTTGAAGAGTGCGTGCAAGTACGTGTGTAAAGCTCTGCCAATTCTAGCTGTTTTCCAAGAATGATGGTGACAGTTTTCTGTGTCTCACAGAGCAGACTGTATGTACAAAACAAAATGAGAGAATGAGAGGAACACATGTCAAGGAGGGATCCTGTGCTGTTTCAAAGGGAAAAAGGAAATCCATCCAAGTTTGGCCAAGTTGAAAGCTTTTGATAGAAGCTCATAAATGCCATTTGGACCCTCCTGCCCCAGCATCTAAGTATCTGACTGTGGTATAGGYTTACACTTGCTGATTGTGCCCAGCTTCCTTGGAGTTCCTAGCACTTAYTGGCTCTTGACAGCTCTTCAAACTAGAAAGTGGAAAAGATGGACATTCCTGTTGGAGCTAATTTTGGAGCAGGGCAGGCACTGAATGTGGGAGCAGCCTGTCCATTTTCCCTAAATTCTTGAATATTATTTTTCTATGAKAGTTGATAGGACTKGATGATCTTAAAGGTTCTTTCCARCCTTAATAATCCTGTAACATTCTGTGACATTCAGAAAGAGGAGGAAAAAGACTTYTGGTTTTAAAACAGAAGGCCAGAAAGTATTTTGAAGAGGAATCAAGTGAAATGAAAGGTAAGGTACGTGACTTATAATTTCAGGAACAACTCTGGTACTAGCCAAGTCCCATGCAGAACTGTGTAGAAGATGAGTCTACTAGCTCCCCTGCTTTTTTTTTTTTTTTTTTTTTTTTTTGGTGCAAAAACTCATTTCCCTGATGTTGATGACTTAAAAGTATATGTGTGACCTCTACACTCATCAAGATGCATGCAAAATGATAGCAGCATCCTTCTTGCTCTGCTGGTTAGCAAAGAGAGAACACCACAATGGGTTGTACAGACTTTTTATCTTCGACATCTTACCCTAATATCAACAATATGCAAATGAGTGCCTACTTCTGAAGTTAAACATAGTAATTCAATCTATCCTGTCCCAAGCCAATATTTGAATTGTGGGCTTCATGGCACCTGGTAGCTTGTTGTGCTTACCCAGCACCTCTGTTACAGTCCCTTTTCTCATCTCTGGTCTTCCACAACTCATTGCAGGCCTATCATTTCCATACTGTTTGAAAATGGCAGCTATAGAAATAAAGCTAACTCTTCATTTACTGTTCTCCTACCCCCTGTCAAATCCCATTGAACAGGGGGAAACTGTAGAGTTTACTTCATCACAGGACCCCAGTTTTAAATAAAGAATTAAGGAGAGGAGTTGTGGGATTCCTTTGTTGTATGCCCATTATGGGCACAGCTAGTGGTGGATTTGGTGTGGCATGTTACTCACTCTAGCCCTGGCTTCCTTGTGACCCCCCCCAGTGTGCACACAGCAATAATCCTGCCTTTTGGGCAGCAGGGAARAGCCCAGACTGCATCTCACCTAGGGAGGAGGAAAGGCAAGGCTGTCTGAACTGCACTGCTTTGTTTGCCACATGGTTGGGTTTTTTCCCTGCCTGTATTGAACCTTGCTTTGTTTTAGCCATTGTTCAGGTCTTGGCTGTACAGGACTTATGTTCTAGATCTCTGTTTTTTCCTGTAATTTATTGGCCTTATCAGTAAAGATGGTTCCCCGTGGAACAGCTATTTTTAGTGGATTTTGGATTCAGTTTTAAGCCTTAGAGTGACAGCTGTGCCCTCAAAAGCAGCTTGTAAACAGTTCCATGGAAAGGCACAAAGCACTCCAGGGGCTTACSAGGAGAGGAAATGGGGCCACAAGTGTAGGACAGATAAAATTTAACTACAGAGACCAACCAGTGCAAATAAATGAGATGATGATAATAGGTAACATGAAGTTAGGCAAGGGGTTTTGGGGAACCACACAGATGAGCTTTGGGYGCTGTGTATTAAAGCAGAAAGCTGTGGTGCAGACAGACTATAAGAAAGCCAGGTCCATTGCTTCATACAGAAGAAGGAAAGTGAGATTTCCACTTTGTTAAATAGCAGTGGAACAGTTAGGAGAGGAAAACAGCTCTTTAGTGAGGTGTTGCAAAAAGCTGGCTTTAAAATTACTTCATTAGCAGCAGAGAACAAGGAGAGAAGCCATACTCCTGCCCTCAGACTCACATCCTTATCTATTCCTACTTTCCTATGTTTCTTGTGGCACACTGTGCTTGTTGGGAGAAGGCCCTGCAGCTTTTCTCAAACCTCATCAGGATCAGCCTGACTACCAAACATATCCATGTGCAACTTCTCCAGTACTCACTATTGGAACTCTCTTACCTGCTCATACAGCGGCTCTTATAAAACTGCAGGGAACTTCACTAAATTTGAAAGCTCTCCTGCCGAATTGGTTAAAAGTGTCCAGCATCTCCAAAGCTGTGAAAAAYGTGGCAATATAATTCTAAAAACATTGGTTATTTTAGATCCTTGTCTTTGCCTTTCAYTCTAATGAAGCTTGCAAAGGCTGTAGCAAATTATGTTCCTTCTGCACACCTGTTATAAACACCAAAACTATTTGGCTGCTGGTTCTTTCCTCCCAGTCTCTTTGATTTCTCCTACAAAGATTTTAAAGCACGCCTCATGACAGGAAATCCAAAAAACATTTGCTACCTTCTCTGCAAAAGCTATTTTACCTGGAATCAGTTTACACTTCTGACAACACTCTGCTAAGATTTCTCATAGTTATCACAATTAAGAAATGTACCAGTAATAACAAGGRTATTGTTCAAACATTTTCTATCTTAATTCCCACAAATTTCTCAGAAGAAAAACCCAATCCCCCAAAAGAGTAATGCTTCAATCCCTCACGAGTTTGGAATATGCCTTTAGAGAGATGGAAAAAGGGTATGTGAGAGCTTTACTTGCACTGAAGGCACAGGTGTATTTTTAAAGCAGCCTGTCTCATCAAAACCTTTGTTTGCTTCAAATAATATGGTGATCTGTTGTTTTATATGTTGTCACACAGAGTTCATCCTGGTTTTCAGCAAGGAATGGCATCAAGCAGAGAGGAAAACTTYTCCAGAGCTGCTGTGTGGCCACCCAGCCTTGGCTTTTTGGTCATTGGCCAATCTGTCTGCATTTCCACAGGGCACTTGGTCATCTTGACCTATTAGAAAAAGCCACTTGAGGCTGATGTGATTTGGTTCAGGAAGATTTGCAGAACTCACAGTTCATCTGTTGGCATGGTGTGAGGCAAAGTTTGGGGATTTCACCAAAGAAGGAGAAGAAGCCTACGGCAGGGTAAGGTATGGTACCTAGCCCAGTATGCAAATAGTCACTGTCCTATGGAATTCAAAATTTTGGACATTTTTCTGTAGCTCTACAGCCCCAGTTTGCTCAGCATTCACTGGAGACAATTTAATTCATCTGTACAATACCTGGCACCAGTTTCAAAGACAACTTTTCACCYGAGGCATGTCTATCAAACATTCTCAAATGGAAAAAAATATCTTAATGGAAAAAAACCCTAGTTCTCAGAAAGATGTTACAGAAACACACATACAAGGACTGTAGACTATTTGTATGAGAGCTTCCTTTCACTTATCAAATAATTTACCTGTGCTTGAGAATACCCAGAACACAGGTGAAAGTCTTGCAAATGCTAAGTTTAGCCTCTTCTTACAGAAGCATTTTGTCAYATTGTTTATAAATATTCTGTTCTTCTTTCTTTGAAATTCCTCATTTCCAATGAAAGTTTTTCTCAGACAAATGCAAGCCACATCTGAGAGGTTGTTTTGTTTTGCCATACATAAGACCTTGAGATTAATTGCTTAATGCTTGGTATGGGTAAAAGTAAACCACAGAAACCTGGCAACAATATTTGAGTCACTAATGCTCTTTTTCAAGCTATGTATTAATGCCAAGTAGCCCCCAAATTAGCACAGATTAAAAAGAAATCACAAACCACACTAACACTCAGTGAAGCACACTGACATTTCTGTGGATGGATGAAAACTCCAGCAGCTCCACCTGAACTGTGCTGAAGCTGAGTGTGAATAAGCAATGTTCATCAACGGAAACATCCAAGGAACACAGACCACAGTGTTCCAAAGGCAGTTCCAAAGGTTTCAGAGATTAAAGTTAATAGCATGGTGTGGCTCTGATGCCATAAAACACACTAGCCACATCACACATGTGGAATTTTATGGTTAGCTGAAAGGGAGAGTGAGTAAAGAAAGTTTGCAGGGTTAAACTTCTATCTTGATAAAGAGAAAGGGTTGTAGCAGCTTTATACAAGAAGCACCCAAGGAGGGAAGGTGTAAGTAGAATTTTTTCAAAATTTAAATGTTTGTCTTGAGTATGACAGAAGTCTTACAGAGAATACAATTAGTTTTTCTCAGTTTTCCTAGGCCTTTCAGTGCAATTACCCAGCAGCTTTTGAAGTCAGTTCTGAGAGCATAAGCAAACCCTGTCCCCTAAACAAGATTGTCACCTAAGCCATACTTTATTTCTGCCTTATTGAGAATTTAATGAGCATGGCCAGAATTCATACTTCAGMTTTGATTATTTTTAGTCCTTGTGGCACTATTTCCCCTTCTCCTGTTACCCAGGAGACAGCAATCTATTGTTTTCTTTTGAAGAAAACTCAAAGCTGTGCAAAGCTATATGAAGCTATGCCTCCTGGTGCTGTGTATTCCACACCTKATAACACTCCTTTTTGGCTTGTCCTTCAAACATGCCATTCCTGAACAAAATAGGTTTGCCTCCCTCCATAACCCAAAATATTTCCTGCCTTCTTTCCTCAACTTTTGAGGCTAGGAGAATATGTAATCCCAGTCATCCAGTGATAYCTTACAGATTTTCCTTTGCCTTACAGAGGCTCAGTGAGCAGCAGCATCAACAGCAGACATTGCTCTGTTCTAGCAGCCTGTCCTGATTTCCTGCACCTTCCTAATGGTGCTTTTCCTACTGCCATCCAAGAAATTCTCTTAGCTAAAAACCACTGCTGCATTTAATTTCATTTTTAAAAGGATTAAACAGGGTACAAAAATACAACAGAAGACAGATTGAGACTTCTCTGGTAACCATGCTGCCATTCCTGATCCTCCAGACTCCTACCTGCTGTGATTGTGGCCAGTTGCCTAGCTAGGTAAGAATAACATCTCTATAGATGTATCCAGATCATCTCCTAGAATCATTTAGGTTGGAAAAGACATTCGAATTCAACCACAAACCTAATGCTGCCAAGTCCACCAGAAGTGATGGGATGAGCAAATATCCTTTCCCAGGTGCTCTCTAGAGTGCAGCTGGTGGTGATGACAGTAAAGATAAGGATTACAATTTTTGCTGTGCTTCTCKTCTAGTAGAACAGACATTTCATCTTGGACCTCCCCAAACTCCCCACTGTACTGTTCCCACCTGCTATGCCACCAGAACTGACTGGAGTACGGTTGGACAACAACTGGAAGTGTTCAAACTGACTGCTGAGCTTCCAGTGTGATTATTAGTGAGTGATATTCAACCATCACAGAAAGTTATTCCCTCCCCTGAAGGCCTTACAGACAAGGAGTGCAAAGCACCCAGCTCTCAGGTTTCCCACTGCCCTTCCTGCCTCAGAGTGTGGGCTGCTTCAGACTGATGATTCACAGATCCATCTWTTTTCAGCACGACTTCTTGGCCTTTTAGGTCATGGCACTACTTTTGCCTGTGTGAAGATACATGCCTGATGGCTGCTGCCAGCAGCCTTTCAGCAGCTGCCTCAGCCTGCACTGCTTTGTTCCAGAGTGGGCTTATCTCTGCACTCAGCAACACACTGCACTTAACTGAGACAGACACACTCATCTCATTTGAGTGCAGCCCATTCACATCACAGAATGCATGTTCTCTACAGCACATATCCTGGTGGGAGGTCTCCTGCAGGCTTTCTGGGCTCGTTTGCTCTGTTTGATGAGCTGCTAATTCTGTTTGATCYGGAGTCACAGCAACAAGATACACGCAGTGCCCCCAGCACCAAGTCAAGACAGAGGACACCCAACAGAAGCTTTTGAAGGAAGTGAAAGATTTTGGCTGACTTCCACTGTCCAGTCCCATGACAAGAACTGCTCTACACAGTGATCTGACTTTAGGCACAAAGAGCCTCTTAAAGAGGCTTTGTTGAAGTGTAAATTCCTCAGAACATCTTGGTAGGGATCAGTAGATAGTGATCTTAGTTATGATCAGCTCCAAATCAATTTTCTGAACACCACTGAGTCTTAAATGCAAATAGTACAGAAAATAAGCTGAGAAGAGGCTACTTAGAGAGATCTATGTGTTTCCCAACACTAGGACCTGTCACTGCAGCTGTCAGGCAAAAATGATGTGAATAAAAAACCCCAGTAATCCTGGAACAGACAGACAGATCATCTTTCTGCCTTTCACAGACAAAATAGGCAGACATTAGACAAGTGGATGAGTACAAAATATTCTGGAGCCACATATGCCCTGGGAACTGACCAGCAGATCTGCCTGGTTAATGAAGGCCTAYACAAAGCAACCTATACAAAGAACCTACACAAAACCCCTATACACGAACTGCTGGGTTCTGTCCATAATGCATATTTTGAAGATGTTGTTTTTATAAAGTTATGGTATTATTCAATCACACTATGAGCAATGCTATCAGCATCACATAAAATACTTAATATATTGCAAGTTTTTTATCAAAAAGGACTAACTTTTTTTGATGCTCAGTCCTACAAGAGAAATYTGACCTTGATCTTCTGTTTACAGAACAAAGCCATTACATTATATTTGCAAAAAAACCCCAGTACAGATCCCATAGAAGTCATTGGCCTGAACCAGCCAAGCATTTAGTCTTCTAGTGGAATCCTGAAAGAAGGATTATGGTACTAGCACACACCTATTAARAGGATAATTATACTGAAGAAATTAAACAACCTACACATGATGCCTCAAGCTGTTRTACAGTTTTCTTGCTTTAAAAGGCCATTGGCTGCGTCCACTTTTTTTCCAGATGCAGGGAAATACCTTCCTTTGAGACTGTGCCAATCTAAACTACAGAGTTAGTCACAGACCATAATGGCTTAAAATTTAGAACAACTTCAAGATGAGAGCACCGAGCTCATGTTCAGGCTGGAACTGTGACCCTGGTTGTYTCAAGTCCAAGGACAACCTACAGCCAGACTCAGTTCTTATATAATGTGGTAAAACATCTGTAMGAGTCTCCCTCTTAATCTTTTTAGCAAGAAGTGCTTCTTATCCCAGACTTAATTGGCATAACTGAGTAGCACAGGAAAGCTGTGCCAACTGACAGTGCCTAATGAGGGCAGAGCTCTAGCTTTTCAGCAAGAAAAAACTTTTAAATAACAAGTCCCWTTCTGCTGCAGCTGGCAAGCTGAGCCTGAAACTCACCTCCCCAGCTCTCCCTCTGCAGCAGTCTGCATGTAACATTACASAGAAAATAAAAATTAGAGCAACTTCAAAGGGTTTGTTGGTTCTTTTTTTTTTTTGATTAAGACACCAGCTAATGTAGCTGTTTTAATCATTAGGAACCAATATCAACAAAGGCTTCGTTCTTGCTGGAGATATGCAATAAGGAAACATAGCACTAAGGTTTTCAAGGTGTCCCTTTTCCTATAAAGATTAGAGTCAAAATGTCAGTTCAAACCAAACAAAAAACCTGCCCCCCCCTTCCTCCACACCACAAAACCCAAACCTTCTGAGACAGAAACAAAAGCCAGAAGTCCCTGGAGCCTGTCTGTTGTTTCTGGAGGTGGGTCAGCTGGACATTCCCTTAGTTCTGTTTCCAGTTAGCTGATATTTTTAGGCTATTCCCACTTTGTGCAAACTATTTGCTGAAAAGAACACGAAGCTGCAGTAGCATCTTATTATCTAAGTCTCCTAAAGCTCCTCAAACCCTGGCAGAAAAAATGAATAGATTGAGTTCTGTTCTATACTGTCATTTTGAGTCACAAACTAACTTTTATGGTTTATCTACAATTACATTATTAATACATAGAAAAAGAAGAATTCTTTACACGTTCTGCTTATATCRAATAGTTTTCCATTTGACTCAAGGACCAGCCCTTCAGTAACACCTGCTTGTTCACAGCAATCTGACTTCAAAATCCAGAGAGAGCAAGGCCCCAAACCCATCATTACAGCCAAGTGCAGTTTGTAATACTGTGGGCAGTTCTRTTACACCACTGGTGAGGTTTGGCACAACTGAGCCTTCCAAGACAAAGGCAGACAATGAATCAAAGTAGGTTCCTCTGTAACAAGCTTAAAATTTTCAGAGTAAAAAGCAAATCATTGGCCTTGAAGTGCAGCTCCTGCAGTCCCAGAGCACACAGCCCATGCTCAGTCCCAGCACACTGCACACCTTTTCCTCAAGCAGCAGAGCAGTGCASACACACTCACCTGGCTGTCCCGTGGGCTGCAGAGGTCCTGGCACAGGCTGGAGCCCCTTTATACGGCAGGCCTTCCACTGCTCCCTGTTCCCAATGTTCCACTAAAGGAGAACTGTTTATGCTACTGCACTGATAAAAATCACCTCAGAGGGGCCCAGAGCTGCCCTCATAGCTCATAAATTATATAGTTTTACTCTGCTTGGCACAGGCTTGAACCCTGTTATAATTTAGGTTAAAAGACAACACGGTGTTTCTGCCTTTTCAGAGCCCTTCGGCAGTTCTGCTGCAAACCACAGGGTCTGGTCAGGCCTCTACAGGTGTTCTTAATTAGGAGACAATCCACGTAAGGTACAAGCCTTAAAGATATATGGCTTTTAAGCACAAGCCTTCCAAACTGAGCCCTATCATCCCGTCATCTTCACTGACTTATGCTTACAAAGAGCACAGATAAAATAGCGTTTAATCAAAACTGCTGCTTCCCTTTGCAAGCAGAAGATAATGAAATAGCTATCCTGCAGTATGAAAGCATTGAGTTATCTCATCCTAATGTGAGTGCATGGTTGATTCACCTTCCTGGCTCTGGCTTGCTTTAACACATGGATTTAAGAGTACTTCTGTCCTTAGAGGTAAGAGTCGTGTATAAAAAACAGCACGGAGACTTCTTGCAGAATGTGATTATTTTTGGGAACAAATCACCTGGTCTCTTATTCACATTTTCAAGAGAAGACTGAATGGCTTTAAAAAGCAAAGGCTTCAGAGAGACAGCATGAAACCATGCACAGAAATAAATATGCAGCTGTGGCCTGGATGGTCATTAATGATGCACAGCCTGTGAGGATGCATGGAAGTAACATTCTTCATTTTGAAAGAATCTGAGGGAAAAAAGGCACAAGCAATTATGCCACACAGTGCCATGAAATATATCAGACCCTTTCTTAATGCTGGATAAAATGAGCCCTGGCTTACAAAAGCACTGTCACTGTCATATCCTAAAGGATTCTCCAAAACAAGAGCCCTGGCTTTCCAAGCACCAAATTTCCAGAGCAATCTATCAAGGAATCTATTGTATAAAGCAACTAGAAGGTCTGGGACCATAGACATTTGTCTTTTCAAAGGTCATWAAATGCTGTCAGTGGAGCATTTTCCTGCTCCCTGAATTATGAACAGCAGACCTGTTCTGTGGCTGAACCTTAATTTTTGTTTGTTGAGGGAGTGAGGATCATTTATGGCCGGTGGAAATTCCCTACCAGGTTCTCTGCAGTGAGACTGTGCTCCCGGGGCTTCCTGCTGCAAACCACTCTGAAGATGCTGCAATGCTTCAGGACTCTTCAGATCACCAACTCCAGAGGAATTTCAGGAAGGATTGAAGGGGCCAGGTCAGGATTCCACCTGTGCAAAAGCAACACAAGCCAGTTGTAAAAGGCTCTAGGCCTATGCTACTGTATTTGGAGTGCTCTTTGAGAGAGGGCATCTCTCAAAGTTCAGGGATAACAGAAGGCAGAGGCCTTATGGTTTAGGTTTCCAGTACTTAGGTCTTTCCTAAGTATTGGACTGTGCCATCTGAATAAAATTATGAAAGTCATGACTGAACCATGTCCTATAACTGTCCCCACTCTCTATTAATGYTTATAGAAAGCCTAAGAACATCAGMTTTTACCTTTGGGCTTCTCATCAAGATGCCTAAWGTATGTGAATAACTTTACAGAATCAACAACTGAGCTGTGAGGATTGGACCACCTGATAAGGTCCCAAAATAAAGCTATGCAATTTCTGTRGTGGATTCAGCAGACCTAAACATAAAATATATTCATAGGCAAAGTCTTYCCAGAGAGATCCTCTAGGTTAGATTTTGATTGAATTTATCTTAGCTAATCTACAGATCAGTTTAAGAAGGGTGGTTTTAATGTCTTTGTACTCCCACACATCCATGGCTATTTTCAGAACTACCCAGGATGCATTTTCATTGATTACAGTGGCCAAACAGGAGCCTGCCTTGATCCTAATGCAGAGCAGCTGTTTTTCAGGACCTCAACTACACATTGCTACAACAGCAGCCTGCACTGCAGCTGCCCCGAGGCTAATGCAGGCAGGGATGTTTTGATTTCCTGATTCTGGCCAGTGGATGTTGTAAAACAGAATATATGGGATGTGTAATGAGCAGCATGCCCCTCAGACTGTGCTGGAATAGGTGGCTTTCAGCAGCACATACTCAGAATTGCCTACAGGATGCATTTGGCCATGATTATACAGCCACAGTGTGGGTTCAGGGAGGGTAAGAATCAATCAGTGCACATCCCCATTGGTATCCCATAATGTCAATACTGTCATATAATATTTTCATTCAGTAGGTGTTGTTTCTGAGGGCTTCTAAATGATTGCTGGACCTTCTTCCCCATCTTTTATTCCAGAAACCCTCAGCACTCCCAGCCTCCAGTTTAACACAACCTGACCATCTCTCCTGAATTCAGAAGTCCCCTGGATGGACTTGCTGGCTTAGTGTTGGTCAGTGCCACCAGCTRAATTAGGAACCTTCACTTGCCTCTTATGGAAATGTATTCTTAGTTCTGGATGTCTAGAAAGTCCTCAGCATCACCCCAGAATTGTGCCAAATTKGCATTAATTYCCAAAAAGTTCTAATAGGAGAAGCAATTATGTCAARTAAGATTCTTGGCTGAGAGAAGATGATGCTATCATAAAAAAAAAAAAAAGATCTGGCGAAGCCACAGTGGTAATGATATGAAAAGTAAATAAGCACAGGAGATAATACAAAGATGCTGAGTTGGGCAGGAAATTATTTCTAATATGAAGTAAGACTTTCTTTTATCACACTCATTCCACCAAAATGGATGCATTTAAATTGCTGTTTAGGTGCCCTTATTCATTGCTATTTACTGAATGTTAGTTTAAATGCAGAGTTCATTTAATTCTGGCTAGATCAGTAATTGTGGTAATGAACAAGGTGTAGCCTCAACCATYTGCTTTAAGAGGAATAAATGCTCATTTACAAAATAAAATTACTTTCTTTTTGTGATGTCATAGAGGCATAAAAAAAACCCCAAAAACATGACCCTGTGCAGGCTCAAGTGAAAAGTTAGATTCCATGAAAGCTTAATTTAAAGTCATGACAGTTCCTTGTGCACTGCAAAATCTAAGACTGCTACAAACAAGACCCTGTTTAATACCCACACACTTCAATTCTCAGCAATAAAAGTTTCAGATGAAAAAATTAATTATTATTTGATTAACTGGCAAAATGTGGTGGTATAAATAATTCAGAGATTTTCCTTTTCCCACAGTTAAATTCTTGACAGAGAAAAGTTACTTTAGTACCARTTGTCTRTACACAGTTTTGATTATGGCCTCCRTATTTTCAGTCAGTGATTCTACTTTGAACTGCTGTACAATGAATAAATATGATTTTAGACTTGTAGTGAGAATGTCACATGTATAAACAATTGTTTAATTCATAAAATAGATGATGAAGCTGGTTAGGGGTGTCATAGTTCAGYTTTGTAAAGGGGTTAGCTTGCTCTTCTTGCTTTCACAAACAGAGGACTGGCTGCCTGGTTTATTTTTTTTAATAAATATCTTCAGCAAATTTTGTAATATAACTCAAAGTTTAAAAATTCATCTTTAAATCTGCTAGCTTCTAATATCATGCAATCCAATTACATCCATTCTCAAAGGGCTCAATTCAAAGCTTTGAAACGAATGCCAATCAGTTTCTTCATTATTTCTTAATAAATCACAGTGTGATCAGTGAGTTYTGTGAGACACTTCTGTGTCTCCTGCCTCCTCTGCAGAGAGTGCATTGGGAGCCAGGTCGATTCTGATTTGGGGCACAGCATGGCAAGTTAATGCAGAGGAGAAAACCACAGAAATGAAACTCAACTGCTGTATGAGAAAGGTGGGAGTGGGTTTGGGAGTGCTGTTTTGAAAAAGAGCTCCCATTTAGGGGCAGTGGTGCCAGTGTGCTCACTGACTAACCTGAGCCCTGGCACAGAATCTGACAGCTCTGCCTGGTGATGGGCAGTGAGAGAAAGGCCTCCCAAAACCCTTCTTCAGATCACTCACTGAGGAAGTGGTATGGTTATTTCTGCAAGAGCATGCTAGATTTACAATTGTAATAAAGTTCTTTCAGGTTTGTAAAGGAGAAGAAAAACATTCAAATTGGGGCTTTGTCCCGTGGATCTTTGTCACTGGACAAAGGGGATCTCYTTTCTGGCTTTAGTGACACATACTTTAAAGGTGCACAAGTAAACCAGCAAATTATTTATTACCTTTGCCAATCTCTCAGCTATAAAATAAGTTTAGTAGTGCAGGCAGAGCAGCAAAATGCTAAAATGCCACATTACCTGTATCTATTTTATGGTGATGGTGAAAAGAGACAGGAAACAAAATGAACTGTCACATGCAAGTAAAGACTGAAAGAACGTCACTGGAAATACTACAGTGGAAAAGGACAAGGAATTGGAGAAAAGAATACGAAAGAAGAGAAATATGAAGCAAAAAGGAACAAGAAGCAGATGGGAAACAACCTGGTACTTTGATACAGATACTAATTTAGAGTAAAAGTAAGTATGAAGTCTTATTAAATACACAACTATAATGCAAAGGAATAATCTCACAGAACTTGTTTTGTCCAGATGCCTGAGTTCTTGAGTCCCCTAAAATGTAGTTAAGTTGTATCTCCACTTTAAAGTCAGAAGGGCTCTTGTAGTCTGACTTGCATCTCATTCAGCATTCCCTGTGGGGAGCACAGTACCTGTGCAAAAGGAAATACCTGGCATTTTTAAAGAATCTACATTTCTCCCATWTTCTCTGTACCTTCTTGGAATATCCAAAGCTTCAATTTATTGAAGGCACTAAGCATAGGYTCTTCTTTCATGTCGGCAGAGATCAGTCAATGTGTCCTTAGAAGAGTTGCCAAGGAGACTGACTTGCTACAGTTTTCAGTTTAAGCTCAAAACCTTTGTAGCTGTTATTTTCTTCGTTTAACAAGCATTCAGTGATAACCTGTGAATCCAATAACAATGTCTTACTCAGAGTTTTTGGGTTTTCTTAATTTCTTCATAACCAACAAAAAATGTTCCCTTAAAAACGTAAAATACCTTTTAATTTATTAATTCATTTGAAGAGATGCCATCATTCCACTTACTACCCTTGTGTTAAATTAGTACTTTTCAATTCACAGGCTTCACCAATGAGCCTCAAGGACTTTGTTCCTTCCCTGCACATAATAGGACTTCCTACCTTCCTTTCTATCCTRAACAGAAAAGCGAAATCACTGCCAGTGTTTAGGCTCGAGGCAGTTTTTGGCCTCAAGTTTTATTCTCACAGATTTTCCTCCCCCCAGTGCAGAGGCAGTGATTWTGCCTGTGGTGATCTGACGTGCTGGTGCCTGTGTGTGCAGGAACCTCTCCYTGCCAGGGAGGCTCAGCCTGGGCACCAAGCACAGGAGTGCTGATCACACTGTGAGCTGAGACTGAGCCCAGTACCACAGGGCASTGCTCCTCCTCCTGCAGAACCACCTGGAACAAAGGTGTTCCCATCATCCATGGATTTTTATCATTATTTAAACTGAAGTTGGAAGAAGGGAATTCCCAAGCACGTGACAATACTGTGTCCTCAGTCTACTTTGGGACATAGAACCAAGTTCTGAGGTTTAACAATGAGCCTTCTTCCCTCAGGTTTACTTCCTGTTGCTCTTACTCCTTTTGCTACTTCAGCTGCAGAAGCCAAATTAGTTTAATTCCCATAGTCTTGGAATTACGATATTGCCCCCCGAAAAGCTAATTTATATTGGTTGAAATTATAGAAGCAAACAGATTGCTTGAAAGGATCAAATAGGAGGCTACAAATCCCAAGAATTTAGGAGATTTTTATTTATAAAATCTTACAAGCTAAGAGGGGATCCAAATGCTCCACTGACTTCCAAAGGCATGCATTAAGTGTTCAGCAGATATTCCATTCAGAGCTCTTTCTTGTGCAAAAAGGATTCTTTTGTTTTGAAATTTTTCAGCTATTAGGTGAATCTTTATAACATGCCCTTCTCTGCTGCCTGTAACTGTTGTTGGAACTTGCATTCATTCYCATATTCAAAATGATGTAATGAGAAAACAGCTAATGCGCTTAGGTTTTTTTAAAGAATTAACATGGAAAGTCTTGGAACACAAATTTTGCTAATTTACATGTTTGCTGACAAAAGCTATTTGCGTGTTGATGGCAAGCAGCTTCCCTACTGTATTTTATGGGCAGATGAAACTGCATGTAGAGCTGAAAAATGCCTGATACTGAGCACCTTTCCTAACTTTTGGTAAAGTGCCTGGAGGGCAGGATTGAAGAGAAATTGCTTGGGTATGGATACCAACCTTCAAGGATAAATCCTAACTACAAGGATAATTTATACCCTCTGTTAGGAGACTGTGTTGTGAGTCATTTCTATTGCAGGGTRATGTGATGGAGCACAATGCTGCTGCTGAAGCTGAGATATCCCTTAGGTGCCTATTGAATCCATTAGGCACTGAAAATTGCAGCTCACTGATTATTGACTTACTCTGCAACTGTTTAGTGTGTGTGTGGAGCTTTTGCTATCAAAAAGCTCTGGCGATTCCACATTAGAAAGTAATTTTCCATATGGCTTACTGGGAATTTAGGCACATAAACAGATACTCAGCAGTGATAATTAATGTGGTTTATTGAACAGGTTTCGGATTAGGGACATAGTTTTCAGAGCTTTGTCAGTTTCTGTCTGAACACGGTGTTTATGTGCCTGGGAATTTGACTTTTCCTCCTGTATTTTATCTTCCTTTGTTCTCCATTTCAATGATAAAAGGTAAATGCAAAGGTAGGATTGTGCTGATGCYGTGGAAACACACTTCACTGCAGTTTATAGACAGAACCTCTGCAAGGAACAGTGTTTATGTGATCATCTATCTTGCCACAGATGTTTTAGATTAAGCTTCTTCCTACACAGTCTGCACAAAATACATGAGCAGATACTATAATGTGTTGCATAGGAAATTGGTGTGGAATAGGAGCTGATGTGAGATTACAACGAGCAATTGAAGCGCAGGCGTGGCGATACCCACTTGTTCACACTTAAATGTTTAGGAGTAGAGGAGGAGCTGCAAACAACAAGGACCTGCTCCATAACCAGGTCTGCTGGGTGCCCTAAGTGGATATAAATATAAATAGCAACATATGGGCTACRGATTCATTTGTACTCTAAACAGTTTTGCAACATCTTTCTTTTGATAGAAGGAAAACAACCAAGYGCAGCAGGCTTATGATGCTGTGCAAATCTGTCACAGGCCAGGAAAACACAGCCCCAGCCTCATCTATTCCAAAAGGAGAGGGGGAGGCCCTGCTTGGGAATTGCAGCTGTGCACATCCTGTTCAGCATCCTCAGGGAAGCACAGGCCAGCACTGAGTGCCTCCTGAGCTGGCACCCAGCTCACCAGGAGCATGGCACTGTCCCTGATGTGCCCTCTGGGGAACAACCTGACACATCACATCTGGGGCTTCTGTCCTGAATTTGGCCTTCAAGAATTATTTGGGTTTGGAAACTTGTGTTTTTCCTCCCCTGTAGATTTCCTCTCTCCTTTTCTCCTTTAGTTTTCTTTAAACTTTTCTTTAGTTTTGGTGTTTGTTTTCTTCCTTTCTTTTTTTTTTCCCCATGCTTTTAGGTAAAATTCAGCACTTGAAGTTMATCTTCTTTAGTAACTGGGAATGTTTCTCTGGTTAATGAAGGTCATAGATAAGGTYCCAGGATTAGGTATTGTTAAAAGCTGCTCTGCCAAGTTCCTCATAAACAATTCCCAGCAGATTTCTTTTCTAGTGTTTGTCATGCTAACATAATTTCAATTCAGAATAAAAGACAAATATTATTAGGACTCAATGAAGCAAATGCAGGAAAGGATCATTTAACATAACACTGATAAAACTGGAAGTACATTACAGGAAATTTCTTGTCTGAGCTATGCAAATATTGTAAGTTTCTGCMTTTATGACATTTTCTTTTAAATCTGATGCGTTAATTTTATGGGTAGACAGATTTTTTTTTCCAAACTTACTATAAGGTTCCTCAAAAGAGAAATGCTCTTTTCTGTATAAATTTTGTAGCCTSATTATGAACTAACAGTATTTTTATATATAACTCATAACAACAGAGAGAGAATTTTGAAGGAATTTCAACACTTAAGAGATTATGTACCACTGTAACTTCAYGATGCTGTGTAATTTGTAAAGCTTGTTGTGGGCTCAAGCCAATAACTGTGTCTTCACCTGAGATTCATAATAAAGACACAGAGTCTGGTAACACAAAATCTGCATTTCAGTGACTAATATCATGCAAACTCTTCAGTGACTAGTCTCATCCAAAAAAGTCTGTTCTTTGAAGTCAGCAGATACTGGATCAGACTTTAAAGRGAATTCATACATAATTATATTATAAAAAGCTGAGGTTCCTTTTAATTTTTTATATGAATACCTCCATGACCAATGTCATGGATTCCCTTTATTATTTTTTTGGGGGTGGGGTGGGGCAGGGGGAGGAATAAAAGTGGGTGAAAAGGATTTCCAYTGTATGAAACATTTCAAGGCTCTTACATCCCTTTTAAATATGAACCAGTGTGAAAAAAATTGTATTTTCAGTATCTGAAATGCAATTTCGAAAATGCTCTCAAGCTTGAAATAGCTCATTTAAGAAACTTTAAGGCCTTTTTTTATTTTGACTCTGCTTTAATATGAAGTCTATTTCAACTTTTTGTTTTAGTCTATTAAATCYTAGGAACTGGTCTGTATCAAAAGAGATACAAGCATACATTTGAAGCAGTACTTTATAGTTTTTCATATGACAGATCTGGCTTTCTCAGTAGCAGCTTGTGCTATCACATTCTAGCTCAGCTGACATGGAGCAACATAAAGACACCTCTCATGAGGGCAAGAAGTTCTCTCCTGGTGCTCCTGAATTATCTCATCCTGGATACAATTTTTAGAGGAGCCATACAACAACCGCCACTGCTCCTTCACCTCCTCAGACAGGACACCTCACTGCCATGAAGCAGCCTGTAAAAGCMTGTGAGTGTTATGGGCCAGGATGCAGATGCTGCTCTTTAATGGAAAGATTTATGCTGGCAGAACTTACTTGGATACCTTTGAAGAAAAGCAGCTGGAAAAACAAGGCGTCCAGGTGAATTCTTGAATTTCTTCCAGAGACAAAGTGACTCAGACCGATAATCCGTACATTCCTACAGTGGCAGGAAAATGCATACATATGTCATGTCCCAGCAGTGATTCCCTCTCCCAGCTTWACATACTTTTCCTTCTATTCAGACTCATAGGCAATACTGTTAAACAGGCACAAGACTTTGACCTTTCCCAGAGTCTAAAGGTTTCAAACTGTAAGTCCTAAGATTGCTGCAAAAGTCATTAAATGCAATMCTGAAGAGGTTCTGCGAATCAAAAGATTTTGAGGTTCTGCTTTAATGAATTCTCAAGCTGTTACCACTTGTACATAATCCTTTTTAATTGTCCTTCCAATTCCTTATGAAAATTCAAATTCAGAACAGGTATTTTTGGCCTCACCCAGGTTTAGCTGTTCCCTTAGTAATATCTATGCAAAGTAATAATTACTAAATTGAACTTGGAAACATTTAAAAAATGGTTTCCTTCTCTCTTTGAAAGCATTTCATTCACAGCACAATTTCATTAATCAAAGGTATTGAAGCATCTCAGGGTAGCTGCATACTTATTTTTTTCCCTTGGCCCCCAGCTGAGACACTGAATCTTATGCTTCCTTTTCAGGCTTTTTGCTGCTCCAAGGAGCAGTCAGCTTGAGAATCCTCTGCAGTCCTCTGGGGTTAAGGAAGATGGCATGAAAAAGAAGCCACAGAAGGAACACCTGTGCAACTAGCAGGAGGAAATACTGCTTTGGGAACAGAAGAATTAATTGCTGGATGTTGTGGCTGTGTGGAAAATTAGGTCACCCTAATTTTTCATACTATTTTAAGACCAGGCAACTAATCACAAACTAGTAGTGTAATAAGGTCAGAGAGTTTATTTGGGGCTGTTAGATATACAGACACCTGTACAAGTGGGAGAGCTCCCAGGATGGGTGAGCTCAGCAAGGAGGAGCTCAGTAAGGYTTTTGCTGGATATCCTACCATATAAACACTTCATTTTGTGCATTTTCTGATTAATCATAAAATCTCATCCAGCTGACCTCCAAAGCCAACTGGATCAGGTAGTCCTCTGTTCCTTAGACACAGAGCCTCTCCCTGCCCCTCTCCAATGGMAATGCCCAAGGAAATATCTGATGTAAATCCTGCCAAGGTGCCACCAGGCTGAATTTCTTGCTAGAATTTTACTATTTCTCTGGATTTGACTTGTTCCTCATGATGACAACTATTTCGGTTATGCAAAACCTCTGCCCCACCTTTTCTCCTTGCCATGYAGAAGTTTGAACACTATTGTATCTTACTGGATTATTTTCTCCTTGTTTCTTTCCTTTCCTTTCTCTTTTCTTCTTTTTAATGCTGTTTTGACAGCCAGACAATTTTTTTACCTCCCTTTGAAGAAACTATTCAAAAGAGCAGGAGCACATGAGCTAACTTCAGGGATKGTAAAGGAGAGGTATTTTTAGAGTAAGGGGAACACAAAAAAGAACTGATTTCTTTATTGTAAAAAACCATGGATGTCCTTAGCTTTGAGTTAGGCTGATGGCATGTGTGCCACACTCATGACAGACACTTCAAAGGGCAGAGACACTCTACAGCACTTCAAGGAATTTCCCTCTCTGCAAATAATGCTGCAGAAGAAACACTGAAGTACAAGCAGCACAGCACTGCAGAAAATCCAGGTGGGATGTTTAACAAACCTTCCAGTTTTATGAAGTAGGGGAATTCCATTAGGAATGTGGATTATTTGCTTTAACACAATCATTCATTGGGATAAGAGAAGTACAACTTGCTCTGTAGGTTTGTAATTGCTGAAATTAGTAAGTGTGGCTCATCACTCTCTGCAGTACTACACCAATTTACTGTGCTCTTTTATCTCAATTACTTTCTGTGTGTGCCTTACATTTCTCTATTAAACTTCAGTAATTGTAATGCTGTGGTAGTAACGTTATTATATGATGGGCTATTTTACATTACTCTGACTGCCTTATTTACATTATAATTATTAGTGTCTATATAAATGTGATTCATTGAACTAATAAAGTTTTCAGACAACTGCCATAGCTTGTGGATTTTTTTTCTGTGCAGAAATTTACCTTGGACTTTTAGCTGGATTTCCCTTCACTCTCAAGGCTGGCATTTGGACAATCAAGGCTTTCGACTTTAACCCCATATAAATGATTCTTAATACCTCATTTTATCTTGATTTCAAGATAAAACAAATGGGAAGTACCCATTTTCTCAACGGATCTATTCTTTTGTTCAGAAGTACTGCCAAAAGCACCCTTCTCACTCATCCTGCAGAACTGATGACCAAGTCATGATTTTTTGAGGTTAAGCAGTTAGCACTCTGAAATCTTAGTGTAGTTCATTAGCCATGCAGCTCTCCTGAGAGAGGAATTTGGGCAATGCCTTTTGAATGGCACAGTTGGTTCATCCTTCCTCTGTCTGCAGAGCTGAATAAGTTCATGCCTCATGCCCTGCGTACCCTGTGTGTCCTGCAGGGACCAAGTCTGCAGCCAGTCCTACCACAATTTTAAAGTCAGTTAAAAATGTGGTAAATGRAGATAAAATGCAATCCAGAAAAAGRCACTRCTGATTATAACCCCATGCTGTTCAGGTCCTCTTAATTTACTGAGGTTTTAGCAAACCCTTCAAATTCCATCTAGCACGCCACTGGCTTATAACTTTATAAACGACACAAAGTAGATTTCATGATAATAAGAAGATTGAGAAAAGTAACAATTATCAAAGAAATAGGTAAATATGAACTGTAAAAARGTTTAATCTATTTATGGTCTAAGACAACTTAGTTGTCAGCCATTTCAGAGGTGATTGAGATTTCTCCCTGGTGAAATGCACCTGTTTCCAGTTGCTTTTCTTTCCAAACAACTGTGATAAGAGGGATTCCACTCCACTGCTCTTGTGTCTCTGAGCATTTGTTGACAGTRAGCTGTGTACAGCACTGTGGGTTGGGATAATAATGTGTTATATTGTGTGTTGSCCCTTTCTTCTTGGCATGCATTGATTTTCTTTTTCCTGAGGTGACCTTCGTATTCTGGCTGTGTTGAGCACACAGAGTATTTATTTCAGACTCCTTCCTTGCATGCCTACCTAAGTCCTGCTGATGCTACCAGAAATTACAGAAGAACCACTGCGTCAGGAGATCCCAAACTGCAGTGTCTGTGGGTCACAGATCCCAGTGCTGAGATTCCARGAGATGTTAGAACCCACTTTTGAAGCTTTTAGTTTTCCAGTGCCTGACTTTCATTTCAGATATTTATTCCAGCAGCTGGAATCACTCACAGCCTGTGACACCCCCTGGTGGGTAACACCTCTGTGAAATGTTTATCTCACTCTAATCACAAGTGGTTACAAGGGATAAAGGACAACGCAGTTTAAATGAGGAACAGAATTTGGAACCATCAAAGGTCTGGTGTTACATTTTTGCTCTTTTGGGGGTTTGATACTTTGTCATTAGTGGCACATATTCCCTGCTCTGTTTATCGGTGCAATGCACATGCAATCACACTCCCTATGGTTTCTTCTAACCATCCATGTGGGTCAAACCTGCAAAAAGCATCTCTGCACAGACAGGCTGGTAAACTTTACTGTAGCAGAGATTATGCCCTGCTATARTAATATGGAGATGCAAAGCCTTGTTAATAATGCAGACAGTTCTGAATGTAGGAGAAAACAGTAAGAAAAATGGCTTTCAAGGCAATTATTTTGCAGACCAGGGAATAACTGTGGTATATGAAGCTGATTTATCTCTGTTTCTTTTCTGTCCACAGCACATTAATGCAGTACTTTTAGTATCTTCTCAGTGGAAAGAAAAATGGATTAAATAAGAAATTAGTCAAACAGCAGCCATAGGGAACTGGTATCTAGGTCTGGAACTCTAATTATACTCTAGGCTTAAATGATTTGCATTTTCACTGCAAAGTAGGTTGTGTAGATTGTGGATAAAAGGTTAAAGCCTAGGCTAAATCCAAAGTAATCCAGATCCTTCTTTTTCAGGCTTTGATTCAAGAATCTGTGTTTGTGGCTGTGTGAGGACTGCATAGTCATTCCCAGACTACACTGGAAAGGAATGGCAAACAATACAGCTCCTGAAATGTTAGCTTCTAGATAGGAAAGTGCCACAGATCTTCAGTTTATTCAAAGAGGAGGACCATGATTTGACCCCTTTTGGTAGTGGTCCAAAGGGATATGAGGTACAACTGCGTTAGTATCTTGAACAGAAGACTCTGAAAAGATCTGGAGTGTTAGAAAGGCCAGTAACCAGGGAGCTGGCAAAAACCACCACAGGCTGTTAATCAGATTTCCAATGCTCCTTGCCACCCTCTGGCCAGCAGATAGGTAAGATTCTGATGGAAATGCTGTCTATTCCTGGGTCTGCTGYTCCTTGAAAAAGAAGCTGTAGATTACTCAGTAATTCAACTCCAAGTTGCTTCTACTTCTCCCAGGTGATTCAAACATGGTGGAATAAATCTACCCCTCATGCAACCAAAGAGATTTGTTGTGCACTATAAACTGTCATGAAGCTCTCCAGAAGAGAATGAATAAARCAAATCTGTAGAAAAGCTAGTGCTCCCCAAGGATTTATTCCCTCCAATATTTAAATWTCCTCTTTTCATAGTGCTATCTAGTGCAATATGCAGCCCACCCATGAGTAAATATCAGGCTGTTGCACCAAGACCTGTCACTTCTGGAGTCCCAAAAGCTGCTGCTTTCAAGGCTTCTYCATTACTGTCCATCCTGAGCTATAAATCAAGAAAGGTGCACATCCCACTTCTTCACAAGCTCAGATAAGGAAATGAATTTTACTTTGTGAAAGGCAAAACTACTGGTCAGGAAGATTAATGAATAATTCCAATCACTCTACAGCAAAAGAGTCYCTGTGACTGATCCCAAACCAGACAAAAGCCTTGTCCTGCATCACAAAGCTGGGATTCTGAACGAAGGGAAAGGGAGGAGGATAAGTAATTTGTGCATGTCACAGAAGTGCTACACATCCAATATAAGGAGCATTTTATGCAGGAAAGTCCCAGAAACAGAAACAATCAATCTCTGGTGAACTGGAGGATAAAAGCTGGAATGCTTATCCAGAGCAAGGATCTTACTTGCTTCACTTCCTTAGTCTTTCACAAGCATTAAACCAAGCCCTAAACAAACATTTACCACATTTGAGCAAGATACTTAAATAGATTCTCTGATTATATCTGACAATTACTTTTATCTGGACTATTTTTCTGTGAAGAGAAACTGCAATTACCTGCAACATTTAAAATACATTGACAATGTAATTATATTGCAGATATTTCTGCAGTGTTGATATTGTCCTTCTGAACAAAGTGATCCTTCAGGACTGTTCATTTAAAAGTCTATTTTAAATAAAATAATTAAAGAAATGGATGCAAAACAGTAATTTAAATAAACATTTTACAGGAATGCCATTGCGTTGTCAGCTCCATGTTTAAAAATACGCGTTAAAGCCAGAACATCAGAGTAATGCAATTAAGATATGGCTAGTGAATGGAGCACCTATAAGTCATATTTCAGAAAAAAAAAAACAAACTAAAGAAGAGCTTTTAATTTGCACTAGCAGCAAGCCTTAGCTGTTGTTTACCTGTGCTAATTTTGTTTGTTGGTGTTTACTCAAGTCTGAAGTGTTTAGATCCAGATCCTAACTTCTCCACAATCGAGAGTATTGCTTTGTTCTTGTGTTTTTCATGTACTYGCCACATCAGTCAGCTTTTCTTTGAAGTTTCCTCCTGCTAAACCCATCCTGTGAAGGCAGTTTCGCCTTCTATCACCCCGTGAATCTCACAGGCAAAATTTCTGGCATCATCTCGAAATGCCAGCAAATGTTTAAGGCATAGAGGAAAATCTTTAGGTAAGATAAAAAAAGATGCTAAGGTTTAGTATAGGTGTGCCATACCTCTAAGTTATAACTGGCAATAAACTTTTGGTTTTGTTCCTGTGAAAAACAGGTTGATTCTGTTAATTCAGTGTATTACTCYATCATGGGTCAGTTGTCTTGTAAATGCTGAAAAGGCTGTGTAGACTTATTTCCTGCAACCACACTGGTGCTATGACATACCCTCACTTTCCCTGTTGTTCCTTTTAGAGGGGAAGAGCATCCTGTGAATTATGGGACAAGTGCAAGAGAGCATATGTCAAAATGCTTTGGCTTAGACTGACCACATGGATCCAATCAGATTTAGGTGGTTTAAAGACCATTCATCACTTTGAGCTGTTGCTCTGATGCTGCTGCAGCTTGAGTAAGTGGGAGGATGGCCAGGGAAGGGAGGAAAGTGAAGGCRCTGTGGTTGGACTGACTCAAGCACACCTAAGGTTAAACAAAAGCCTGGTCCCTGGGAGGACACCTTAGGCCAGGTTTTGCCTGGAGCGTGCCAGGCAGCTGAGGAACCTGATACAATCTAAAAAGCCAGGCTTCCTACAGGTGCCCAGCGTGCTTGGGGTTCCACTCACCACAAACTGCTCCTAGCTTTACTGGCTTTGAATTACAACGTGTTTGAAATCTCAGTGGGCTGCAGGCTTTCAAAAGCCAGAGGAAAGAGAGAAATGGGGARGGTTCTCCTTCTACTCCTGTGCTTGTTGCTGTGTCTGAGCAATTTTAGGTCTCAGTTCTAAAACCTCTGTGATGATTTGCTGAAGGATTGTTTACTTGTTGAAGGATTGCTTGTTAAGTATAATCACTGATACGTATCAAGAAACATTTTCATTAATTGCATGAGAAAACACCATTACACATTTCAGTGTTTTAGAAACTGGCCTTTCACATACAATGTCTAGCTATGGATGAAAAATTACAAGAATAATGACTGGTTTGGAGGCTGAACCRGTATGTGTGAGAAGTGAATTGATGATGGGCTTGTAGTGTGTCCCCTCACACAAAACATCTGGGGTCTGCAATCCTCCTGTTGGCACAGAGCTRTTATCCCTAGCAGCTCTTTCTGTCAGGATATCTGATGGTAATGCATGCTGAGAAAGCTGATTTAGCAGTTATGTAATGTAGACTGTATACAGCTGTGGTATATAACAGTGACAGAGACGCCAGAATGAAGAAGTTAAAAACAACAGAAACCAAAAAAGACTATTTTAAAATGGCTCACAACCATCAATTACATACACATTCTAATAACTTTGCCTTTGCTAAGGAACCAGGATTTTACAGGCAGTATGATCTGACCTCATTTTAGAACAAAGAGGACATATTTTAGCAGATGTTAACTTGACTGTCAGCTAATAACCTGGAAGGTGCTGTAATCCTAGATATATACAGCACATTATGTTGAATGTAGAGTACCTAAGCATTTTTCAGTATTGATTTCAATACCATGGCAATTAAGACCAGGTGCATATAAAATTAGAAGTGAGGCACTCTAATTGTTACTAATGAAATTCTTTACAATAATAACTTTACATAATGAAATGCATAATTAAACATTAATGACCAAGATCAKTAGTGGCAATTTTATTCCACTTACACATGATTTTGGCCTCAGGTGAAGCCTAATGTTTTAGTAAAGCTGTCATTCATGCTGCTGCTCCTCTGTTTGCTTTACAACTGCATCTTATTCTAGCCTTGAAAAGCCTTCTGGATATTGATTTCTTTTATGGATTTAAAGGAACACTGCTTGAAGAYTAACAAACATAGGTGGCAAACCTACCAAATTACCCCAGGTATTATGATGACCCAAGAAATTTTGTGGCCAAGAATCTCTAGAGAGCATTCAGCAGGAAATCCAGCCAAACAGGTAAGTCTGTTTTAAAATACACTTTGATTTTTTCTAGTGGGTTGAGGTAGCACTTGATACTTTCCAGCCTTCTTTGCAAGTGACTGTTGTCACTGCTTTCAGCATCACACACCCTGCTCCCTTCAGAGTCAGCCACTGAGGAAGGCACTGATGAAACTGCTGCTCTCCCACAGCTGCAGTCTCACCCTCCAAGCTGAAGCCTAGCCCAGCCTTGTGTGATTAYTGCCTCAGTGCAGGATGGTTTGGGAACAAACTGCACAAGACTYTGCCAGGATGCTGTGCTAGATCTGGCCCAGCTATTCCCAGAATTGGGCCAAACAGCACAAGAGGCTTTTAACCTACTTGTGTGTGATAATTYCTGTCCAACTGAAGGGAGACAGCTCATGTTTCACTTGAGCATCTCTACTTACATTTAAGTAGCTGAGGAGGTTGGGATCACAGTAACATTTCTACTTGATTACTGATTCAAAATCTTGGCTCCAAGAAATGCCAATTGCACAGTGAAAAGCAGGCAATATTCCTAGAGCTGTGTTTGTCCAAGCTTTGTGATAGGGAGTTGCCTTTAATGGCTGCAGTTCTAAGGAGTAATTTACAGTGTGCTTACTGCCTGTAAAAATTCAGTAATATATTAAAAAAAGATCCCATTTTATGCCCTTTACTTGTTTTCTACAAWTGTTTACAATATCAGAAGGTTGAGATTAAAATATTAAAGCTTATTTCTTCTACAACCAGCACAACAATTAGAAATAGAAGAATTTCCAAAGGCTTGGGGATAACAATCTAAAGCTAAGTAGCTGTGGAGTGGGTAAAATGGGGCAGGACTTTCACCAGATTTCAAGTGTTTCTTCCTACAGTGTGATCAGAATATTTTTTTTGCTTACCAGATTCTTGCTTAACTTTGTGCTAATGCCTAAAAAAGAAGTTGAACCAAACTGTGATTTACACCTACTCCTCTTGCAATGCTACATAAACTGTCTTCTCTGTTTATCAATAAATCAGTCACAATCTGTTGATTTTTTTTTTTTGGTTTTCTTGCATGATCTCCATTTATTTCATGAAATGAAACACACTTTGTTTTCATTGTGCTGCATTTCTACTATGCCTTCCCCCCACTTTCTCTTTCCATACAATACTTCCTATCTGTCCTGAGATGCAAAATTTGCAAATCCACAGCCAGAACTGTGAAAAACTTACAAGATTAAGCAACTGGGAAAATAAAATGGCAGGTGAAATTGAATAGAAATCAATGACATAAATGATGCACAGCTCAACATTATGACTCAGAAATCTTGGTGTTGTGACAGTGTGAAGAAGACAACTTGGTGCTCAGGGACAGTCAGAAAGGCAAGTGGAATGAAGTACCCCTCTCAAAACAGAGAGCTCTAAAAGTGGGAAATATTTGCCAAAACAATGCCAATCTCAAAGTGTCCCAGGAGTGCAGATGACAGCAGGCTGGGAAATGGCAGTTGTACAAATACACAAACTCTGCCTGTTCCTGCATTCTTCCCTTGGCATCACAGAGGGAAGAGCMATCACCTGTGACATGATCCAGTACAGCTGTGCTGCATTCCTGCTTCAAGCAATACATTGAGAGATGGTATTTGTGTATGGGTAATGTAAAGACCAGCAACAGAACTGTGATGGAAATTCTTGCTTAGTTACTAACAAATTGAGGTTTGGAGTGTCTGTACCCAATGCTTACCTGACTCTTGCTCTGGCTTCAGCCTGGCTGAACTGTGTAACCAGGATCCAGATAATCACTGCTGTCCTTTCCTAGGAAAGAAATGGAGACTTGTCAGAGAGCTTCCACTCCTTAAGAAAGCTAACCTGTATGAGACTACAGCATGAAGGAAACAAATTACAGTTTTGATCTCTGTTTGGCTTGCTGCAGACAAGGTGACCTCTCAGTGTCAGTTTTACAATACTAATGCAGTCCCA
The DNA here is from genome assembly GCA_902810485.1 of Alauda arvensis. Taxonomy (NCBI): domain Eukaryota; kingdom Metazoa; phylum Chordata; class Aves; order Passeriformes; family Alaudidae; genus Alauda; species Alauda arvensis. The sequence continues at coordinate 58,840 of CADDXX010001105.1, read as the reverse complement.
TGCTCACACCTATTCTCCTCCTGTCTTTGGTTGGCAAGGAGAATGGCTACTTGTTCATAACTTGTTCATATATAAATTTTTTTTACTAAAAAAAAAAAATTATATATAAGAAAAGCCTACTAAGGGCAAAAGTAGGGGCAATCCCTTCAGGAAGTTCCTAAGGAAAAGACTGTAGCAAACTATGGGAAAAGGTATCACGGAAATTGTCCCTGTATTCCTACCTGGTTTCAGTGTTTTTACCTGGACATCTGCCTTTAGCTATTATCAGAGACTTTTGGTCAGCAAGTTCAATCTCACAAGTCTCTGATCACAGCATCTGTGTTTATATAGAAACAGTGGCAAGCTACACTTTCAGTCTTTTAAGAACCCAAATATCCTAAGACACTCTTTTCAGATAAAAGTATTGACATATAATAATAATTTAGATAATAACTATAAAGGCTTCAATCCTATTTCAGCATCTAAATTAACTAAATATTATTCTCCAGAAGAAGGAGACTGGGAATCTGATCACCCTCATTTCAGTGGGTGATTTGAGTAGACAAGGAATCCAGGAGCTGGCTTGGAAAGCTGCAGGAGAGAGCCCATCTGTGAGGGAGTGGTCAGCTCCTTCTCCAGGAGAGAATCCTCACCCAGCTGGTGCCAGCACAGGCTCCAGGCAGTGCCAGCTCACTCCCACTGGGGAGATGAAAGCCTGGAATTGCACTGTGAATCCTGCAGGGACCCAGGGAGCTGGCAGCTCTGGCTGCTGAGCCAGGGGCTGCATACAACTGGAGCTGTCTCAAGGCAGATGGCTTCATWGCTGGCTCTAATGGATTGCAATAATCAAGCCTGGAAGTTGTGTGTGTGCATTGCTGTTGCCAAACAGAGCCTGATAAGAAAGGACAGCTTTCTGGTGCTGCAGGGAGAAGGTGACATTTCAGCAGGCACCACTAAGGATATTAAGATGTAGCAAAATCCTCCAGAGAGCATATTTATTATGTGAACAGAGGCCACTGCCTCTGATATAGTGACTTAACTGTGTTTATGTTAATTTTCTACCACCAGCTTTCTTCTCCTTTTCACATTCAGTCATATTCTTCAACAGGGTTCTAAAAACTTTCAATTTGCCAGTAGCATTTTAAAATTATACTCTTTCCTTGTGCTTTGTTGCCCCTGCACTGCTGCCATGTACAGAGCATCAATCCCAACAAGTTTCATGCAGGTGAATTAGAGAAAGGAAAAGAACTGAACCTCTCTGGAGCCCTCCTTTGTGAAGAGCTGGGTGCAACAGCTGGATTTCCCAGTGATTCCTGCTCYAAGAAAATAGATTTGAGCTATTTTTTTCCCTCTGGCTTACAAAAGTCTGTGGTTCATCTGCTGGTGAACAGTGYTGGATCCAAGACACATCAAATTAAAAACTACACAGTACTTGTTTTCACTGAAAAACTGAGTTTAAAATCATGCTGATTTTCTGTGTGTCTTGAAGGACTATTTACCCAGAAAACAAATGTAAAGGAATATTACTTTGATATGCTTGTGTAAAGAGGAAGATATGCTGCAGCAGGGTGCCTCCTCTCATATAAAATCCTCAAACTTTAATTTTATTCTGGAAAGAAGGTCATTCCAGAAGAATTTTCACCAGTAATCCCACTTCAGAGCTTCTTGTGCCTCTAGGAGATATAGATTAAAGTTTCATCCAAAAGGAAATTAAAATAAAAAGCCCAGCAATTTTGCCTCTGAGAAGAAAAGCAATGACAAGAAGAAAAGCTTTAAACAAAAATGTATATATATACCACTGGCAATTTACTGGGGAAAAACACATTTTMAACTTGAGGGGGGAAAAGCACCTTCAACGATGTCATATGTATCAGTGTGTGTCTATCTCCCAAGTCAAATCTGCCTAATCTCATAATAAAAGAAGGGTTTAGACTTATCAGCAAATGGAAAATGACATTAATACAGACAATAAAGACAGCACATTCTGATCATGCCTTAGCCACCACAAAGCTATTAACTCTGATAATGGAATTTTTAATGTTGATCATTGCACAATATAAACATATCTAGATCTGCAGCTTGCTGGTGTTCTGAGACACAAAAAAAAGCTTGTAGAAACTATTGGTTTATGCAAATATTCTGTATCTCTGAAGGTTGTATTTCTCTCTGATTCTCCCAAGTTACTGAGATTCAATACTACTAAATGATCACACCTGAGTGGTCTTGGATGCCTGCACAGCTCAGTGTCATGAAGTAAAAGGAATACAAACAAACTTGCACTTTTTTGTGGTTTTGTGTGTGTCTGCATTCTGTTTTTAGCCATGTGAAGGCAACCCCATTTAGCTGTCTAAAGCAAATACAAGCTAATTACGAGCTGAGGCATTGTTTGAGTAACATGAACCAAAATATTTTGCTACTCTCTGACTCATTAAAGCAGCACTTCATGCCCTGATTCTGAAAAAATATTTCAGATACACTGACCTTTATTTAGGAAATAATTACTTCAATGGCAGGAGTACAGTATCTATTACTATTATTATTATGTAGAGTCACAGGAAGAAGTGGATCTGGAAAAACCAGTGTCTGGAGCAATTATGCTTTGAAATTTCTGGGATTTTTATATTTGTAAATTTTCCTTGCTCAGGAAAGCTGCTTGGAATGAAAAGGGAAAGCAGGTGACATGATGAATATTGGTGTGATTAATTACAATTCATGGCAAGAGAAACTGCCACCAGCACTCAGAAATACACACACAACACCCCCCCATAAGAAAATATTAGTTCCTTTTGATGTGTTGTTTCTGATAGTTTTAGAGAAAATAAAATGTTTCTAAAACACTTCAGAAGCTAAGATTTCTCACTTTAGACTAGAAGTGTCCTGAAAAACAGAGGTTATTATTCTGGCAAGTGATAAGAGTGCCCCTCACACTTGCAAAAACCCCAGGGATTATATGAGGGTTTKGTGTTAGTTATACTGTATTTCTGGAAGTGCTTTTTAACTCAATTATGAAACATTGTGAAACTAAGAGAAGATAAAGCAGTGGTGAAAAMAGGTTTATTTAATGGCATTATGGTGCTGTTCAGGAAAGCAAGCATCAGAATTAATAATGTCTTTGTATTTTTGCAAAACRTACAAGTAAAAATATAAATATCTGCTGGAAGCTGATGCAGACTGAAACATGATTTTTGCTGAGCAGAGCAAAGCCTGTAAAAATTGCCTTTAAAAAAAAATCTAGACTAATACAACAACCTGATCAGTTTTTGTGGTTGGACACCACATTGACAGCATCTTTACAGACTCTCCCTGCTTTCAGGAAGCCACAGGAACCCATAAATTATTTTATAGAGAGAAGGTATTTTAGACAAACAGTGAAGATAAAATGKAGAGCTGACAGACAAATAGCAAGATCCTGCCAGATATTATGTCTGTTTGCATGGCCAGCTGCTTGAGGAGGAGAAAAATGAGGCTGTCAGTTTTGTTACTGACAACTGCACAATTCACCTCCTAAGCAAACTCAATTAAAGCATAGCTATGAATGGGGAAAGGCCTAAAGCTAGATTATAGTCTATAAAAGGATTAGATCCTGATAATTGTATAATGGAGAGTAAACAGCCACTTGTGTTATCAGGAGTAGCAAGAGGTGCTTAGTAAAGCAGTTATTCAATGTTAATCATGGAGTACCTTTGTGACAGAGCTTTGCTTTCCATGGTTTATCCAACCAGAGCACAAATGCTGTTAAACAATTGTAATGAGTTTAAGGAATATATGCAGCTTGTCACTGTTTGATTTAAATCCAGGCTGTGCTGTAGAGCTGGAATAATCTTCTCTACTTTCCATAGCCTGCTTTAAAAGAGAAACCYACTATTTCTTTTCATAGCTGTCTGGCAGAATTTCATAGTGCTTTACCACAGCAGAATGTCAAGGAGCTGTATTTGCAATCCCCTTATTTCCTATCAGGCCATGTCTTTTKTGTCATGGTGAAATTCAGAACCSACCCMAGAACTTTTCCAGGGTAACTGCCTSGAGCTGARCTGGAGCTGAGCATTGCACCTCTTGCTGTCTGCATGGTCACAGAGAGGTTTCTGTGCTGGGAACAGGTTCCTTCTTACAGGACACAGAATCCAGATTATTCTGGCAGACTAGAARGTATAAGTATTTCTCATTCTAGCTTCAAAGGACAAAGAAGAGGTATTTGAAAAGCAAATCTAGCCAAATCCCTGTTGACTTGGATTTACTGTACAAGGATTTCCATAACTTTTGAGGAAAAATTACTTTTGCAAGCCATGATTTATAACTCAAAAAGTGGAATAGAGATTGATTATTTCAATACAATTGCTCAGAGAAGCAATTTGACCACAGGACAGAATTTCAAAATCGAACTTTTAAATTCAAATTCAAAGAAAGGCTCTCAAAATTAACAGCTCTGGGTACTATATGTGATTAATAATCCCTTTAAAATATAATCCTTTTTTTTTTTTTCAGATTTGAGATTGATCCACTAAGGATAGAATRTACAATGAATAGGAATATGAAAATTAGATCTGGGTCTAAAATAAGATTAGATGTGTTTAGACCTGAGTTTTGATGTAGCTCTTTACAGAAATAACACTCACTTGAGAATCTGTAATTTGAATATACCAGATTTTTATGACATTATTTGTCAGAYGAGTTTCTTCATGGCATAAATGTTTCAGGACTAAAAGACCTGAGCAAACTTAGATCTGTGTCTATATGGAAGATATTTCCCAAAATATTTGCAAGTCACATCAATTCACTATCTTAAAAAGAATCCTGTAATCTTGAATTCTGTCCATACAATTTTTCATTGGTTTACTCAGGAAGTGTTCAGGAGCCACTTAGGGATCACAGCACCAAATTTCAAAATATTAGTGAATCAGAACWGCAAAATATTGATTATTTTGATAATTTTTCAAGGGTTTTTTATTTCTGTAACACCTTCAGAAATCTCAGATACTCTTTTACTTGCTGTTCAACAAATAACACACTAGGGATTAAAATGTCTGTCACAGAATGCATTTAAATGTCTGTATCCTATTTTTACCCCATATTTAAATAACAGTCTTGCTAAAAAATACAGCAGTTAAATATTCACCTCAGCATTTTGCAGAATGCTGCTCTGAAAAATGTTGATATGCTCTTTCTCTTCAATTAAAATTTARAAAAACCCCAAACAACCCAAAATTCAGCCAATACCAAAAATGCCTTATGAAAGGCACTCTTTGCAGAATGAAGACAGGATTTGTAATTCTTACAGGAAATCCAAGTAATCTTTTCCACTCCACACACAGAAGGCAGTGGAGAGGTGGGAGAAGAAACACAACCCAGATTCTGAATGAACTCAGGAAAACACTTGATTCCCACTGACCCTCTGTTCCCAGTTATCTCCCAAGTGCTTTGCCAGCTCCTCMTTAGACGTCCTTGAGACCAGCTGGAAACTCCTCCATTATTATCACCTCTATGAAAATAAGTTCTGCTGTTCCTTCCAAACAAAGATCAGGGCTCCACATCCTGTTTGTCCTCCCAAACGTGGCAGGGATGTTTTTTCCCACCTCTGATCTCGTCCAGCTGCTTTCCCTGCCATAAATGAGTAAGCTGGAACCATCAGAGCCTGTGGGTTTTCCTGACTGTTCCCATCCTGGGGAACAGCCCCTCTGTCAGAGCCCTTCTCTGAACACAGGACAGAAGTTGAAGCATTTTGTCTCTGCCAGTGGAAAGGGATGCACTGAGCTGGCAGTGGGAGACACCAACACTGCCTCTCCAGACACTCAGCACCAAAACCTTCTGCCTGCCTCCCAGATTTAACATCTTACAGAAAGACTAAATTCACACACTGAAAAGAAAATACAAAACATAMAACTGCTTTAAAATGCTACTTCTAAAATTTTAACTGTGCTTTTATATTGTGGGCTGAAATAATGAGTAAGAAAACATTAACAAAATGTTTGTTTTAATAACTAAGAATTCCTGACTAAGTAATTGTTTCCAAATTCTAACCAATGAATATGCATATCCATGTGGGAAACAGGTTTGTAGAGAATTYTTAAAGCTTGACAGAAAGCTTACAAAGTATGCATCTGTATGCAAACTTTGAGATAGAAAATGTTGATTAGAAATGCTATGGAATAGGATAGACATTGTTGAGAGAGAAATGGAACTGGAAACAAGTTTTAAAGGATGGCTTTTAAAATAAAATTAGATACTTTGGAGATCAAATACCTATATAAATGTACTATTTTCCTACACTTCAGTAACAACAATACCACATAATTTACTAAATATCCATATATATATATATATATATATATATATATATATATATATATACACACACATAGTAAATAGGGAGCAAGTTAATCAAAACCAAAGAAATTAATGACCAATTCAGGACAAGTTACAGGTGTTTCACTTACAAGTTACAATTGACAGGTGTTTTAATTAAAAGTAACACTGAGTRCAAAACCACCTCTACTCCTGGCCTGAAGGCTCCCTCTACCTTTCACCTTATTGAAAGAATAAGTGCTGCTGTTTCTATGTAGATCTGGCAAAAAATGTAAGCYTCTTTTCTGCCTACACATTAAATGAAATTGTGTGCTTCCATGGCTAAAAATGGGCCTAAATCTACAAAGAGTGCRTGGAATATCAGAAGTGCAATGGAAACAAGCAGTAATAAAACAACCACCTCTGTGGGTCAGACAATGAATGTGTCACTGTGCTGGAATTCAATTCAAATGGTGGCCTCACCAATTTTTTATTGATTTTAATTCTCAAATATCTTGTTTCTATATTAAAAATTAGTCTAATGGCAATGTGATGTAATTTACTGCCTTTAAAGTAATGCATAAAAATTCTCAAGGATTCATCTGGAAGAAATAAGAGTAACAGCTTCAATGCTATATAATTTTTTCCTTTTCATATTGTTGGAAAAGCATGATGCACACTGCTGAGCCTTGTTTTGTTTATTTGGTAAGTCTCTCCTAGAGAAGGTATTTGTCTTTGATGGTTCAGGAGATTCCTGTGAGAATGTATTCTTTGACTGTCTCTTTTGGGTGCTGTAGAGTGTAACCAACTTGTCAGGGTCTCCAATGGAAGATGGTCTGATAAGACATGTTAGAGACAACTACTGATAACAGACAAYGAGAATCAACTGCAGCTGAGTGAGACACAATTCTGGTGGAAAGGGAAAGGCCAGCACACAACACCTTTGCTTAATGGAATAGATGTGATGTTGTCACACACTGGCATTCACCAGGGAGTAGCTAACTCTTACAAAATTCACACCCTGTGCTATTCTGCTTTTACAACCCAGCACAAAACACGTTCAGAACACAGGCAGWATAGAAAGCATGGAGAAAAACCTACACCACACAGGACAGATCTGTGTTCTCTTGCTGTTCTGATYTGAATTACAGAGKGCATGGTTGTTCTGAGCAAGATATTTACCAAACTGAGAGCTGATCATAGGGGAAATTATATGGAAGAATAGTACTGCTGGTAGAAGATACTTTAAAATATTCATAAGGCTATTGAAGAATGCAAAGCAAAAATTTCATGAGGATGAAGTGTTCATGGGGAAAAGAACCTGTGCTCTTGAGCCAGCAGCTAGAGTGAATAACATAGAGCTGCTCCCAATACAGACCACACTTCATATATCATGTTTCAAAATACTCTGTACATTTCTGATATTCCCCAAAGGACTTCCTGTTTGTATGTGGGTGTGCCTGACTGAAATGAGCAAGCAATTCTGTAGTTGTCATTCTGTGTGGAAGACAAGGGTAAGGCTGGAACAAGAGATGGATGCAGGACAGAGGAAAGTCTCCAGCAGAGATTTGCTCAGGCCACTCTCAAATCTCCACCTGCATAATATCCACTTGAGGAAAAGGAAAACAAGAAGRGAGATAACCCAGCTGGAGTTTGCTGACAGGTGCAGATTGAGCCCGTGCATGCCTCTATTTTCAACACCAGTGATACTGAGGAGTGTCTCTGAAGGCAGAGAGTGGGCAGAGGGCTTTTCAAGTGCAGAAGTAACAGATGGAAGAAGTGGATTAAGATAGCACTGATGGGCTAGTTGGGAGTAGCAAAGAGCAACAAATCTCCCTGGTCTGGATGGGAGAAGCCCAGTGGCAGAAGGATCTGTGAGGAGAATGCTGGGYTGCAGCTGCCTTGGAGGTTGAGAGKCATTTGGAAAAGCAGCAGCAGGAGTCACAGGCATGTCCAGGGCATCAGAAAGGGCTGGATGTTTTAAAGAACCTCACCTGCATCTGGTCACCAACAGGCCCTGTGATGGCCAAAGATCAACTGCAGCTGCAGAGTGGCTGAAAGGATGCAGAGCTGCAGGRAATCAGCAAGAGCACAGAGAGCAGCACAGCTCCATCGGTGGGGACGCTTCCACCCCCGTGGCTCTCCTSTCTGTCCCAAGCTTTGGGAATTCTTTGCAAACTGACTCAAAGCACAGGCAGCTCTCTCCAGCTTGTCAGGCTCTCAAGAGTCCCTATCCCAAAAGATGGTGGASATTAGAAAGCTTTTAATTTCTGATTTCAGAGGTACTCTGTGTCCTCAAACTTCCATCAGGCTCAAAGGAAATTGCAAAAAAGTATTCCTAAAACTGTCTTTTTGTGAGAATTTAATTACCTTTCCAYTGCAAAGCTAAAATTGCTTATTTTCCATTGCAGACTGACAGATTCTTTCCCTCTTTGACATTAAGAATTCATATCAATAATGTTATTGTTTTACCTTTGAGTTATAAAAAGTCATGAAATGACAGAAAAGAAAATCCCACTTCCAAGAAAACAGAAGTAATTTGTTTAGTTTTCTATTTGTTTTCTTTTGCTCTTTATGAATTCAAACTTTCAATTATACAATAAGAAATCCTAGTTCTGCAATTTCCTTGCAGGCAGGTTAATTTATTTGACATGAACACTATCAAAAGGTTAAATCTTTGTCATCAAAGCTGTGAATTCTRTGTGAGCAAGCTCCTGTTCCCATTGGAGTTAATGTTGCTTGGTGCAGATMCAGGGCTTTCCTCTTAGGAGAAATCTGAGGAGGAAATATTGCTAATTTAGAGAAAACCCGAAAATTGGAACAATAGCTTTAAAAAGATTAACCAAGAACCCTAAACAGAACAAGATATTTTAATTTAGATGTTAAATGAAGTCTAATTTTACTTTTATGAGTKGGGAATTATGATTAGCTACTGGAAGAGTTTGCATTTTGGAGCACAGGATCTCCAGAGACTGTAATCAGGAGGATGGCAATTCTCTTTCCCTTTCTGACACACACTTTTCCAAGTCTTCAGATCCAAAACGTTGTGCAGAAGGAGAGAGCTATTTGTAACAATCATGAGAGTTACAAATAAACTGCATTCACAGTTTTTCTCAGCTTTTGAGAGGGAAAAGTATGGGTAATAGAGATGCTTTCACTCTTTTGTAACTAAATAAATTTTAAGGGCTACATCACTGAATAAATTCTCAGTTAAATGTCAGAACACATTCCTGCTTCAAAGCAGAGTTTAAAATGGGTGCAAAGGCTCCTTCTTAGCCTCTCTGCATGCCTTCTCTTTAGTACAAACATACAAGTGACACAGCTTTAAAATCACTGTGGGAACCACTGGGCATCCCAGAAGTCCTTCAAATGGAGACTTGATCAAAATCCTCACAAAGGCAGGGAATAAAACCACTGAACCTGAGGTATTAGAGACAACACACTTATTTGTCAGGTCACTGTGTCTGTGTTCACTTGAGTGCCTCAAACATTCCCTGAAGCATTCCTTTGGTACAAAGGACTCCAAATACTGTGGTGGCAGAAGGCTCAGGGTTATCATACAAGTGCCACTTGATACCTTTCACACAGGTATTTTGCTCTACAACTAAAAGTGTAAAGGGAAAGTGGCCARGGAAGAGAATCTGAAATATATAGCAGTATTTCTGAATAAAGCAGGCTTTCTCTTGCAAGATCATGGTTCTTCAATTAGCATTGATACATTTGAGAGGAAATTACTACTGACTGCCAGTTCTGGAGGAAAAATAGACTAGGCTCTGGCTTCATTTTTCCTTTGAAAAGACTTTTATCATGCTTCTCTTGTAGCCATTTTTAGATTATTGGATGAAAATAGGTCATCAGCTACTAGATTTGGTTGAYTTGGTGGGCACTGGTCCACATAACAGAATGGTCCAGCTGATCTGCCAGGCTATTAATGGGTYCAGCATTCCAACAAGGGCTGGAATGACAGTCCTTATGGAAATCACTGGCTGATACTGAAAGCCAAGTGCAAATGGGTATTGGTATAGCACAGTGATGGCGCATGGGGGAGAGGAAATATTTTTTCAGAGGTCAGAAAATAGTCAAAAAGTCCTGTTTTACAAAACAGCCTGGGTTGTGGCTGACATGAAACATACAGAGTTTTCGTATTTCCTTGTTGCAAGGAAGGACCACTGAGGTCTAGAAAAGGCAGATGGACAAATACAAGTGAAATCCAGGTTGACATCAATCCCTTCAGGGTTCATTGTTAAGCTGCAGGGCTATGGGAATTTCCCATGTCTTTTTAGCATTAGAAAKCTCAAACCAAATGATACTTTTGGAAAAGACCAAAGATTCAGTCAGCTAATGAGAACATAAACTGCTGAGATCAAAGTGTCATACAAGCAATTGGTCTGAAATATGGGATCCTAATCACTGGAACTGATGGATAAGAAGAGAACCATTTCACATCTGACAAAGCAAAATGTAATTATTATGGAAGTGGTGATAGGGCAGGTAAATGACTTGCCCCCAAATTTAAAAAGTCAAACCTAGTTAATATTATCTCAGCTAATAAAAACAGCAGTGATAAGGCTGTTACAGATTGGTGAAAAATTAATGAAGTCTTTAATGAACTTTATGGCAAATTACATAGATCAGACCTAACTTAGTAAAAGCCCAGAAGATTTTTACTAGTGATTAGATTTTTCAATTGCTGAATGATAAAGAAAATAACTCCAGTAAAATACTCTCTRCTCTACTGGAAGATTCTGAAAGATGTTGAAGTAGAGGAACCAGAGCCAATTAACAGTAGTTTCAACAGAGAGCTTGTTAAATAAGCTTAGGGTTTTATTTTGAAATGATCATTTGCAGCGCTGACCAGAGCATGTTTTAAAAACATAGCAAACAACAAAGTCAATGTTTCTTTTTGGATGAACATGAGGAAAGAGCAGTGCATGCTGTGCAGACACACAGATAACAACATGTTTCACACAGTGAAGGGTTTGGCWGGAGCTGGGCTAAGTGATAAGAAAAGCCTTAGTTTGTAGTGTTTCAAAAATTAAATAAACCCGAGAGAGGAACAAAAGACAAACAGAGACAAGATGGATTCCAAGGGCTTTCCTAAGATCAGGGTTCCTCACAGCAGTTATGTGAGATAAATTTCCATTAAATGCTCAAGTGTTTGGGTGTAGATATATTTATAAAAGGCAGAAATTTCAACAAGGATATTTAGCACTAGAGAGAGACAGCACTTGGGCCTGAGTCCTATTACATGTTAGTATGTTTGGAAACCTAAATTTCCTTCTTGCCTCTGAGATGTACTTGCAATTAAAYCATCAATAATCATATGCTGAAAACTTATTTCAGATTCAGAGGAGAGTCCATGCTTTGTACAGGTTTTTTWAATTTATGTTACTTATCAGGCACCAGCAAGGGGAAAAAAAAAAGATTCTGCCTTGTCTSTTAAATCAGGCCAAAAAGCCTTGAGCCAAATTAGTCACATAAGAATCACAGGCAGAGTCTGGCTGGTTTATTTTAGAATTTATCTAGCTGGYGAAAAACAATTGTCCTTCCTCTTTCTCAGAGTTGCAGAGTTTTATCAGAAGTAATATTAAATTCAAATTGTGTCTGAGCCTACACAAATGGAGAAGTCCATTAGAGGAGTTAAAGACATCTCAGCAGGGTGAATGAAGAAGAGGATTATTGGCTTGCTTCCAGCAAGATGGCACTGAACAACTGGCAGGCCATCAGATAATCTGTACATGCAATAACCTTGCATTCCTCTTTCACAAGAACACTCCYCCACTCCAATACACGTTGCCACTCCACACCCTCTACAGCACCAGAGACCCCCTCACACTTCCCATGTTTCTAAAAAGTAACCCAGCAAACCTGTCCTCTGGCTACCTGGAGTCAGTCCATTGCAGATAGGCATAATAAAAACTTATTGCCTCCATTCCTTATGGCTTACTCGTGGGAGCAAAAGTCAAACAAACTATCTTCCCACAGTATTGCAATCAGTTAATGAAAATAACATGTAAGAGTTGTCAGCTTAATACTTCCCAAGCAAAGATATCTTACCTTTTTTTTTTTTTTTTAACTTTGTTTTCAATTTCTCCTTGGAATCATAAAATAGAATTATGGGAAATTTCCTCTTTGAACCTCAAATTAYAGCATGAAGCCTTCACCCAAACTAATCTTCGTGAACCTATTGAAAAAGACTTGCCCAGATGCTGGCAACCATGAAGGCAGTTTAATAAAACTAGATAGGGGGGGTGTACAGAAGTGGAATTTTACTTCTAACACTGACAAATCCTCCAGTACCCAGAGGGAAAAGCAAGGTGACCTCTGATCTGCAGTCACTTTGTGACATGAGACTGYACAGGAGCCACCACTCTGCTCAGTAACTATGGTACACTCTGATGCAACCAGAGCAATGACATGCAGCAGAGTAATAAAGAAAAAACTTTTTTGGATAACAACTCCTCAGCAGGACAACTGAGCACTCAGCAAACACTGGTCTTTACTCAAGGATGCTTTKGAAGTTACCTTTGAGCACCACTGCAGGAAAGGGGACCATGGTGAGCTGYTTGTACCTCGCAGTGTGAGCAGAAATGTGAAAAGGGAGGCTCAGTGCAGGCCTGGAGTGCAAAGCTGACTGAGTGTCAGTCAGTGAGGTCTTTCTTGTAAGACAGATTGTAGAAAAGTGCTTTCTACCCCAGCCAGGAAGGAAGGAGGAAGAGTTTTCCAAGGAGCATTGCCACCTCCTGCACACAAGGCTGTGGCCCAGGAAAAGCTGTGCTGTTTCCAGCCTTGGAGTTTTCCAAGGTACATGTGGGTCTGATCAGAAAGCTTTGAACAGGAGGTGACCTCCTGAGGCCCACCCCATGGGAATTATCTGATGATTCCAAGTGCAGCTGGACCATCACTGTGCCCAGGCACAAATATGAAATTTTCCTTCAAGGCTATCCTTGTAGCTCTCATTTAGAAAGAAGTTGGGAAAATGTGCTCAAACTATTTGTATATAAATGTGTAACAATTTGTGATGGAAGTGTGCTCCATGCAGAATTGTGCTGTAACCATGGCAACTTTCATTGAGAGAGACATCCATTGCAAATCTATAAGGATCTCATTTAGAAAAGATTTAGTTGGTACTATCACTCTATTATGAATATTCCAATCATGTAAAAAAACACCCCAGTTTCTTACAGAATTGTCTTTAAATAGTGCAGCTGTGTGATTAAGAATGCTATCAGAAGCATTTACATTGAACAGTTTTTAACTTTTATTTTATGATTCTTCTGCAACTTAGATATTTTGGAGACTAACTTGGAATCCTTTGCTATAAAATCACTGCAAATGTATTTAGTCTGTCTTCTAATATTCCACTCTTCTTTGCCTGATTACAWTTTTTCACATCTAGACTACTGGGAAATATGTTTTAAAATACCCAGCTTCTTGTATGAGGGTAAATTCACAAATAAAGCAAAGTTCACCCCTCCTAGTACCTTATCTGTGAGTTCTCTTTAAAATCCTCAGCTTTCTCTTGCCTCTCACRTAAGCAAAATGCTTCCTGTTGTTTCTGCCCATCTTGTAACCTTTCTCAGTGGAATATTGGCCTTTATTTCTCACTAACCTTTGTAAATTCTCAGATGGTGGCCTTGTCTAAGGAATCAAACTTAGTGTTGAAATTGGGGATAGCTGTTTTGTGTCTTGCTGACAGGCTGATTTACCTACTTACAACCACAATTTAGGATACACAGAAATATGTCCTTAGAGGAGAGCTGAAAAATTTGCAGGGGACATTAAGGTTACAGGTTTTATTTGTATATATATATTTTACTGCTGCTTTACTAGTGCAGTCAGATGAAGAAAGAGAATGAATCATGAATCATCTAAGCTCTGCCTGCTTTTCTCAACACTAGAGCAGAACAAATCCCATTCAAGGTATATTTCTTTGCATGGGAAGGCATCAGCCAGACATCAATAAAGTCAATATGTGCCAAATAGCATTTGAGAAATTCAGAGCAGCCTTCTCAAAAGAGCACAGCTCTGGGGACAGAAYAGCACTGGTGATATTGGCTAACAGAGCCTATTTATGAAGCAGGGATGCATGTAAAGTGCCCAAATATATTGGCAGTGATTTTAATTTTTTGGGGGGTGTCTCTTTTTTAAAATAGTCCTCTGATCTCATTTATTTAGGGAATAAAATCAGYATCTACAGATGCCCAAGGGCCTTCTAACAGAGTCTACCTGATGATTAACTGTGCAAGGAAATGAGAGGCCTTGGGGAGCCTCCAATTACATGCATCCAARCTTGCTCAGGACACCTGGATTCTGTACTGACAGCATAATTTCTGCAGACTTTAGAGGGAAGTAATAACTTTTCCTGGGAGGAAGACAGACCTCCTGAAATGGCTTGGGAAAAACTCAGCAAGCCCATTACTAAAGCCCATCTGAAATGCTTAAAACAGACTYGGTCTTTAATACAGATGTGTCTTAATAAATGAAGTCTAATGTGCTGCTGAGAAAAAAAAATACTTCCACTACTCTCCTGATAAATTTGTCTAATGGAAGAATACTTAACTCATAAGACATGTTTAATTTTTCAGGACCTTTTATRAACAATATCAAGCACACCTGATGTAATTACACAGTTCTGCAATTTCCTTCTCAACAAGAGAAAAAAAGAAATGCTGTTTGTACTTATAGAACACTTCAGCCAAACTCCCTTTTCCATGACTCCAGCTCTGATACACACAACTATTTATTCAAGTCTTGACCATTTAAAAAATATCTTTACAAATCAGAACTGTCTTAGGGAAGTTCCACTTGACCAGCAATATTGCATCCTGCYACAGAGATAACACAGCTCACATGGTAACACTGCCTGTAGGTAACAATTCTCTTGGATAACTTCGTGGAAAAGGAAGAAATGCCACCAGTTCTGAGGCAGCTATTTTCTTCAGCTTGCCAGAGAGTTAAAAGCAATTAGTTGCATCTCATAAAAACAGCAGCCTTTTACTGAGTAAACACTTGTCCTGTTATCTTCCATTTACTACAGTGGTTGAGGACTATGCTTTAGAATTTAAGATTTGACCTACACCTCATTTTTAAATTAAAACCAGTCCTCCTCTGCTGTGATCCCACTTTTCTAAACAGCTCCCTCTGGTTTTTGAAATGAGGATTGATGCTGCATGAGCAATTCTCTCACCCCACAAGGGCACATGGGAAAGGGAAGATGTTAACAGTGTAACAGTTCAAACAATGAGTGAACCAAATGCACCTGTGGCTCTGACTTCTGTCAGGTCTCATTGAAACCTGCAGCAGTAAACTTTCARAACTGTGCTTGGAAACCCCAGTTTGCCACCTTGCAGGGTTGAAATGCACACAGCCAGAGCCCTTCCCACAGGATTTCTGCCTCACCTGGAGAGCAGCACTGAAACACAGGCTGGAGTTGGCCTTTCTCATCAATGCAGCCAAAAGGAGGAGGAGGACTCTTGTGTAGGTAAGTGTGGTTGGATGGATGTGTCTGGTTTAAGGTACATATTAGATTCACATGTGCTTTTAGCCAGTGCCTTTGGAACTTTCAGCCTGTAACAAAGGGAAGTCTTTTTTATCACGTCAGTCCTTCCTCCTTTATTGGAAATAGAACAGTGAAAGAGACATCCAGCTTGTGGGATGGATGTGTTAAAAAAGCTTTCTTTTAAATATAATTACTGTGACATGCAGTAGTTATGAATTGAAATTTCTCCATACTGCCTAAACTTGAACCTCAAGTTTCTAAGAGCAGCCATTCTTACATGGAGGYAAGAACTATTTTGTTCTGAGTGTGGTTCACAGCACTCACACTTGTGGCACTTCCTCAAGGGAACCTCTGCTTTTTTCACAGTGATAACAAAAGGCAGATCGAAAATCTTTTGTTATGGAAAACCCAGTGGTGCTGCTGCAGCTGGCTAACCAAGTGCTAAAGCCCAGGGACAGGAATTGTTCCCTGTGCTCTCTTCTGTCACCCACCAACCCAAGGCAGTGCAAAACTGTCTTCTGAAGAGTTCTGGACTATACTTTTAAAAACCTTCCCCTGCTCAAGGCCCATCCTTCCAGTTTGATTTCCAGTTTCTCTGCATGGATATGCTCCAATAGGAACACCAGCTTTCTGTAGAGCCCCCAGTCACCACAAACCTTCCACACCTCCTCCAGATGGGGAGTGGAAGGAGCTGATCTGACTGCACTCAAGTTCTGTGTGGCTGCTCCTTTGTAGAATGCAAGTAACTAGCAAAATATTTGTTTGGATAACTTATCTTGGCTGCTGCCACAGCCAGATTGGAAGGAAAGCACAATGTACCCAAGCTTTCAAAGCCAGCACCTACAGCCAGAGACATGAAGATCTCACATTTGTTAATAGAAAAAAAAAAAAAGATGGTATTTCTAACCTTAATTATGAAAAAAAAAATTAAAAAGTTTTAAAAATTAATAATAACAATAATAAAAAAAATCTGGAAAGCCTGGAGGTCTCTCTGTCRTGGTACTGAAACATGCTAAAAACCCCACGCTGCCTTAATTCAGGTTTGGGACTTATGCCCATCTCTTTATTACCTAATTAATTATAAAGATAAACTTGCAGGAAGTGCATTTATCTGTATTTCCTGCTGAGTTTCAAAGTATTTGGCAAAGAAATGAGCAAAATCTTTTATTTGTTGAGCAGGAAATTTGTCACTCATTATCATTTCAGAAAGCTAAAAGTATTTGAAAATTTGGCAAWTAATTTCAGTCAAAGGAGGGAATTTGAAAAGAAATGTTTCCATTTTGAATATGGATTTGTTAAAAATGGCATTTTTCATTTAACAGCAGATCACTAGAAAGAAACAAAATATTTGAACAAATTTTGAAATAAAACAATTTGCTTGACAATATAACATTTGGTGTTCTGGCAGAAGATCATGAAATACTTTTTCCCTTTGAAATCAGAAATCCTTTTCTCTATCAGCACTTTTCATATGGGACAGAAAATTCATAACCCACTACCCCACCAGTGCCCTGGAGGTCATGGTTCATTCCTGACACAACAGCCACCTGCATATTAAATTCCCAAATCTAATGTGGGCAGTCCCAACCCATGAAGATGTTCAAATGCAACCTTGTTCAGAACACCTGCCTTGACAGGTATTCTTCACTTTCCAGCCAAAAACCTTTTAAACTAGGAAACCCCCCCACCATTTAAAATAGCACTGCTGTTTGTTTTGAGCTGTTTTTAGAAACCAGTGCCAAGCCTCTGTGACGTGGTGCTAACATCAAYCAGAAAAGCAACAAACTGCAGTTGCTGAAAGCAGATTCTGTTTATAGAGATAGATTTACTTCTCTTGAAAAAATGACTATAATACAGTAACTACTGAAGAGAATAACAAGTGAGGTTAAAAAATGCCTGATTAGTTATTTGGGCCCACAGTTATGGGAAGTTTTGGGAAAGGTTAATTTTAAACACAAAAGTTGCGCAGACAAAAAATGGCAGTAAATGTTTTACGTGCTCCCTGCAATGGCAGTGGGGATTTTGCTTGGATTGGAAGCAATTTGAAACTGAAAAACAGTAATAGTAGCCTGTCACTGAAGAACTTATCAGGCAAGGAATCTACAGACATCAYCCACAGGAGGGAACAGCTTTTGAGTACATAACCCCTGTTAACTCATTTTAGAATGTAAAATGCTTTGTTCTCACCTCAGACTCTGAACTGGATTAAAAACCACTCCTATTCTATTGTAAGAATCATCAAAAAGGATCAATCTTAAATAGCTATTCCACCTTAAATGTAAAATCTGTGTTTACACAAATCAGCGACAGTGTAGAAAAATTCCAGCTGAGCAGCTGAAATGCTAATTCTTCCYATGAACTTGAGTAACAAGGGGACAGGGGATCATCCACCACCACTGGAAACTGGGAAGAAGCAGCTCAGTCTTTTCAGCAAGACCCCAGACTACAGAAGCTATATTAAGGGTTAGATGGGACAATGCCAAGAGAACCCTCACTGTATAAACCTGGTGTTTCTCTTGCATGTAAAGATGCAACAAAACACAAAACTGCATAGATATCAAGAAAATTCAATAAACCAATGTGAAATCTGTAAAAAAGAAGGGCAAGGCTACTACCTTGACCCAAAAGTCATCTATACCATTACATRAAACTATCTCCCTCCTCAGTACTGAACCCAAGACACTGCTATGAAGATCCTGAAAACGCTTTACTTTGCTTGATACAAAACACTAAATACAGATAAAAATCCAAATGTGTTATGAATTTAAGTGTGATTGCAGTAACAGGTACACTTTCAACAAGCAAAACCATCTTAAGTTTTTAACTTTTTGCCTTTCTTTACCCCAGCAAGATGGAAGAGGAAGCAAAGATAGAGATGGAAGCACTAGTCCTGTGAAGAATAAAATCCCTCAGCTGCTTTTTAAGACTTGAAAGRAAGTTGTCTAGGAGCCAGTCCTTCTTCTGCTGTTTCTGACTCTGCCCACAAAAAAGTAATCTGCAACTCAATATTTCCTTATTGCATCACTTGTGGTTTTTTTTGCTTTTTGTTTTTCTACTACTGCTAGAGTGCTTTAATGTCTAATTTTATCCAGTGTGCAGTGCCTGACTGCAGTCTGATCTTCCAATTCATCTGTGCTCCCCATCCTTTAGAACGTACTTCTAAAAAAGTAGAAGTGTAAAAATCACAACATTAGCAGGTCTAGTGACCTCTGCAGCTGCTGAGGAAAACTCCCTGCTTTTCCTTGTGTGCCACAGGACACGCTCTGTGTCCATTATTCCAAGCTGCAGCAGTCTGCAGGTAATACACATTTTGATTGTTCTGATCTTATCRCTGCTTTAGTATAAATATTGGGGCCACACAGGGAAAAACAGAGGGTTGATATTGTCTTGAATATCATGGCTTAAAAGCCCTCAAGTTTGGTGTCCTGCTGTCACTCCTGCTCGCTGAGAGGATCCTSCTTATCTTTATGYTGTTGTTATTGTTGTGCAGTRAACAGGCACTGATTTTGTTCTTAATTCTGATATCTGAAATCAGCATTGTTTGTCCCTAATCTCTCCCCAGAGCAGCTTTCCTGAACTGGCCTCACCCTTCTGGTTGTTACTGGATGTATAGATGTTTTCCAGGGACAAGGATGGAAATTATTTGGGATGACTGTTGCAATGTTTATTAATCAACTCAGCTTTAAGAATGCCTGCCAATGCYGAAGGAAACATAACGCTAATGAAGTACTTACAAAATGTCAGAGAAAATCTAAATTAGTYTCTGAGGTTTTCAAAATATTCATTAAAATATATCAGAATGCAGAATGTTTTYCAACCACAAAGACAACCCTATTACTGCAAATTTCATTACGCATTTCCAGTTGAAATAATCATATAGCATTTAACATAAAGCCATAAACCTGATGTTATTTTGGTCTAATCTACACCACTTGAAAGAAGTGTAAGGGATTTATTTTCTAAAATATAAAAATCAAACAGAAAGAGTAATATGATAATCCATATTTGAGCAAGTTCTGTATAATTACATTTAATTCATTCAGGAATGTATAGGACAGTTTCAAAGCTGAGAAAGATATTCACTAGGTTCAAGGTTTTCCAAAATACTTCCACTTACATTTCCACTAAAATCAACAGGAGAGTTCAGAGGACACTGAACAATGATTTTTCTTAATGGAGCATAACTATGAAAAATGARGAAGACTGGTTCTTCTATTCTGGGATAGAGGAATTATCAAAATGCCTGTTATTTTAATTTTCACCCAACTGGCCTCTCTTTTTATGAAAAATGCAAATGGAATCTTTGTTGGGTGTCCTGGCAAATAGAAGCAGAAATAAGAAAGGGTAAAATAACTTAATTGGTATATGCGAAAAAGGGTGAAATAAAATTTGGCAAATTAATTTTCTTTAAAAATTATAATCTGCATAAACAATTTCATGTTTCCCCAAAGAAATTTGAGTAAATGTGGTCCATGCCCAAAGTTACCACTGATTTTCAATTCTTGAAAAAATATAAGAACCTAAGAAGTAGGAAAAAACATGCAGAAGCCACTTGTAAAGAGGGCAAGATTGTTGATTAGTTGTACTTTTTAGGGGGGCAAAGAAGTAGAAAACCTAGAATAGGAAAGGCTTAGGTTSTCCTGGTGTGGTATACAAGGCAAGTTAATTCTGGCAGAAAAAGGAGTTAATAGTTTTAATCTTCAGTCCTTCATTACGGACTCTTTTCCTTTCTGCCCTGTGTGACTAGGGTATTACTCTAAAGTTAACATGCAGGGTATGATGATTTTACTGAATGATTTGCAAAGACCTCATGCATCATTACCTCATTGAAATGTAATGAATAATCATTTATGACTTGCCACTTAATAAYGTGCAATAACAAGGGCTGGCAGAGGTTTAAACCCACACCTGAGGASGTGAATGCAACATGGAAAAAGCAGCTGAAGCACCCAGGGCAYTCTTAAAGAAAACACTTTGGCAACTGCACCTTTATTAGATGAGAATTCCTAACAGAGAATTTAGTCTCATGTCATAATATTAACTGCATATCACTAAGAGATACAAATTTAGGTTTTATTTTRTATAATGATGATATGCATTTGCCAGCTGATTTCTCTGGGCTCAGCTGCTTTTAGATCCGTTAAGACATTTCCCTTGAAGTTCTTCTAAATAGTAAATACAGAATTTCTGTGGAAAACTGTAAGAGTTTACTTATCCTGGGACAGAGGTGAGGGTATTGGTACAGAGAAGATGGATTGTTTTGCTTTTCTACTGTGACAAAAATCTGTGAAGATTATGGAAATGAGTTGTTAGCAGATAAGCCTATAGAAGCCTTTGAAAACCTCAACAAATCATTTAAAATAAAGAGAACAAAGAACAAGAGGATATACTCAGTCTCAGAAAAAGGCTACATCAATACTATATAAATAGCACCTAGAGAGGCTCCTGGAAAATAGAAAAGCCAAGAATTCACCTCACCTACCTTCAGCTAACATTGACCATATCAACTCTTAATTCTTGCTGTAAAAATTGGTCCTACCCATGGCCTTTTAAAGGACAAACTGAATAAAATATTCTCTGAGTTTTCCTTCAAAGTCTGGTGCTTCCCTGCTCTAGGACCAGGTGGAAAAATTACCAGAATTGTCATGCATCATAACCATTTTGCTGGGGTCAACAGAGAGCCTACCAGAAATACATATTTGATTTGCATTAAAAAAGTGACAGTTCCAAAGTGTTCCTGATAATACTGCAAAATTTCATGGTCACTTTGTCACAGCTGATTTGATTGGCACCTCAAGGCAGGCCAGTAAATATTAAACAGCTCTCAGTCTTTTTTTTTTTTTTTCTGTCAGCAGAGATTCAAAATGCTTTTGATAGATTCAGAGACTGTTTCATATGATATTTTATTAACTCCTGCAAACTGTATGAAAACAATTCAAAATATCTCTTAGATAAAACAGCTTTAGCAAGAGCTAAATCAAGTCCCACGATTCAGCAATAKCCCATATGGTGCCTCATATGTCACAAAACCTGCCTGCATCTTGAGAGGGAAGGTGATTTTTTTTTTCCATRTAGGACTTCAATCCACATTAGAACAAACCTAACAGAAGTATGCTCTTCCTCCTGGATCTCCATCTTGGAAAAATGCTGCTCTGTGCTTACATCACCCTGAGATAAACTGAGTATTTATCTCCCAATGACTGCTGCTTGGGGTCTTGGAACTCTCTTGATATTGGCAGGCATGAACCACTGAAGGACTTGTCTTATTAATAATTAAATTAATACAAACTATTGCAAATGGAGACAAACAGCATCCTCTCCAAACACCTGCTGATGGCACAATCTCCCATGACGGCCTCAGATGTGAGAAACAGATTTCAAATGAAACATTTGGAACTATCCTAGTTTGCCACTGATTGACAACAACAGTTTTTTTTCATTTTGTTTATTCTCTGTGCCATCTCTGATGCCCTTTTGCAAAAGAAGATGGTAACATAACTCTCAGCTGGCTAAAGCATGAAAGTAAAGTAGCAAAATTATTTTTAATGCAGGAAATGTGAAGCCATATGGAACTCCTTTTATGGCAAAAGCAGTCCTTTTTTGCAGTTTTTCTTAGCTGGTAACTTTCAATTCATAACAAGAGAACATCAGATTTCTGGGGGAAATCAGGCAATTCTGGCACTAAAACAGCAGCCCCATCCCTGAATGGTGAGCACTGAGAGGCAGGGCCAGAAATGGCTGGGTAGTGCCTTTGGTGGCACTTCACACCTAAACCAGTCCCCTGAGGCAAATCCTCGCACCAAGAATTTTCACTTTTCCTTTGAAACTCGAAAGTTTAAAACCCCCATGTACAAACCCACTTATAAGTATAACTGGAAAAAAAATCAATCACAGAAGCAACTATTGCCAACAAACTTGATTTTGTGTCTTATGAAATTTGACTGATAATGATATCACACAAAGATAATGGTTGTTGAGCCATTAAGTGGAAAAACGGAACACGTGAAGAAGAGGTTGCCAAAGCAACAACAGTTAATAGGCACACAAAGGAATTAATGAAGAGCTTCACAATTTCTGTATGAAAGACTTACATGGAATGAAAAATACTACTTTTAACTGCAAAATTGAAGAACTCACTATTAGCAGATTCTAACTGGCAAGAAAGAAAAATATAACAGCACTGCCCAAACACAGAATTTACTGAAAACTCAAAAAAAAAAAAGTTATGTAAAAATTTTGAAATCAGCTAGAACATCAACAGGAGACATTAATGTGAAGTGGCTATAGTCCCTCTGYAGTGATCCTGCTCTGACATTTCCACAAAACACAGTGGGATCCCTTACAGTTTTTTCTCACTCCATCCTGACACATCAAGCAGCAGTTGAACTACTTGAATTCTCACAACTCTACCAGCAAACTGTATGTTACTCTGCTAGTTTGTTACCCTGGCAAGGGATGTGATAATTACTGAGATCACAAGGGCACCATCTAAAAACACTGTCACCTTCCAACTCRGTGGCACAAAAACACTTGTCTTACATGAACAGCAGAGAGCTTACTATTGATGCCAAAATTCACTTAGGGGAACACTTTTGTGTCTGCAGATAAAATAGCTGCCTTTCTTTCCTTTCTTCTTCTTCTTTTTAATGCCTATTATTTAATTATTACATTTTTAGAAAGCATAACAGATTGACCTAAGTAATTTTTTTATTGCCAGACCTCTAATTGGCCTGTCTTTGCCATGATTTTTAATGCAAACAACTGCAAAATTAGTATTTTCCATGGGGGTAGCAGGACTGCTCATGAACTCACAGACTTTCCCAAAGAGTGCAGTTCTAACTAATGTTCTTTCTGCAGTATCACTGTTGTGCCCTGCAGTGCTCCCTTTGCTGGACTTGTCTTCCAGATAGGCTACAGGCTTTTTCTGTCTGTCATTTACCTAAGTGCCCTTCAACACTGCTTCCCTTTCCTACGTGTTTCTGACCACAGAAGTACTGGAGTTCTGTGCACTGTAAGTTTTGGCTAGGATAAGCAGCTTACTTGGTAAAAAAAATCTGCTTTTACTTAGTCTGCCTATTAGCCCCCCAAAGGAATACCTCAGGCTGGCAGATTGTTTCTTTCTGGAAGAACAGTGATTACCTAATTCCAGAAAAATGGCTGCTCACAATGCTACCAAGAATCGCAGTTTGATTGATAAGGGAGGGGACAACTCTCATCAGAGCTGTTATTTTGCTGATTAGATGAACAAGGCCCTCATTTAAAGAGCTTTTCAGGCAGTAGGCTCTAATTCAAGAGTTCTGTCAATTCTGGTTTGCTCAGGAGGGTTGTAAGTGGGCTACCTCACACCTGTCCTTCACAGAGCTCTGCTGAGGAAGAAAACAGGGGAACAGTTTGCTACCAGGTATCTGCCATTGAAAAGGAAGCGTGGGAGAAAGAAATGTACATTATTCTAGCATGACTGCCCTGAAGGTTCCTTACCCAGAAGCACATTTTGCTGCTCATKCTTTTTATTCTTCTACAGTCAAAYAATTACAGTGCAGTTGCTGCTTTCCTATTCCTCTTTGAAAACAGTTCCACATGTTTCTCAACACAYACCTCATTAAAACCCAGAAATTRCCTYATTCTGGAGGAAAAAGAAATTATGCAAATTGTGTTATATGGACAGAAAGAATTGGAGCATAAATTTGTGGATGATTTGCTTATAAAACAAGTGAGACCCTGTGTGTGTTTATTTAAAGAAAAAAAATATTCAGTGACATAATCAGGACTGTTTAGAAGAAAACAGCCAAGAATGGTGCTTCAAAATCAAAGATAAAGCAGAAAGATGCTTAGAAAAAATCGCCCCGAAATACAATGCTTAGCCACTTGGTGTCACTCTTAACTCGTGCTCGAGTCAGCTCTGCCAGCAGGAAACACCACTGTAATAAAGCCAAGTGACAGACCGGGCACGATTTCACTAGCTGTATTCTGGAAAGAAAATTCAGGTGCTCAGAGATTCAAACAGGCTGACCTGCCTGTTCTGCAGAGGTTGTGTGGTGGAGGCATGTTTCACAACTTGCTCTCTGAAACAGAGCGTTCACAGTCCCTGTCATCCGCAAGAACTTCATCTATTAAATCCAACTGTTTGATTGGTTCTCATCTCCTCTCCAGTTCCTGGATTGCAAATTGAAGTGTCCCACTACTGYTGCTGTCTTTGTGYGCTGTTGTCAATGGAAATGAACTTKGAAAARTGTCACCAAACCCTTGTCTTGGTAACTTTGGTTAGTGAGTAACTGTGAGTAACTGTGGAGTGAATATCCTGCCTTAGCTGCAGGATTGGACTTACATGAACAACCTGCAAACCATCAACTTAGAACTTTTTAAAACAGTAGCCTTARAAGCCAAACTGGTATTTGGCTTCTACTCTCCTGCAGGCCTTATTGCTAAAATCAGTGGAATAGATCATACTAATGCTGGCYAGTGCAAACATCACTCTGTTCCATGCCAAGGTGCACCACAGAAAATAACCCCAGCCCTCACGTCCAGCCCTTGCACATTGCCTTACAATGCCTTCAGATCCATCATGAACATGTTCTTTCCCAGCTTTATGTGAGCAACAACATTTGGCTGCCATGTGAGCAACTGCCAYTGGGCAGTTACTGGGAGCAGGACAACTTTATTTCTCAGCAGAACCATCACTGACAATGCACCCTTCCTCTTGGCCTTGCCAGTGGGATGGAGAGAGAATAAKGGATGAAAGCTCAGGAGACAGACACTGCTATTACATTACAGCTTCTTAATTCTGCTGGTTTCCAGGGAGTTGACTTTCTCATCTATTGCCCAAAGGGAATTTAGAAAAGCAGTATTTATAAAACAACATGCTCATATTTATAGTGCGGCTTATTAATGAGAATTTAGKAACAACATACTGTGGGATTTCAAATACTTGAGTGATAACAAGTAAAAAAGGTAATAAGAAAGCAATAAGGGTGTCCTCTGCTGCCTTCCTTTTTCCTGGCAATACTCCTGTGTTGGATATTTGGAAAGTACATCAGGATTCTCTCTTTTTTTTTTTTAATGTAAGATCTTCCTGCTAATTCTCCTTATTTTCTACTGCAAAAGGTATTACATGAAAGCAGCTTGCCTCTCCTCTCTTTCCCCATTCCACCATCTTGTTTAACACTCAATTCCACCTTCCTTCCACAGGGTGATTCTGGGCACCACAGGTTCTCCTTTWCCCAGGTACTAACAGCAGGAAGGCAAATGTGCTGCCAGTGACTCAGAGCTGCCCTGCTGGTACCTCACCCAATGAGATGCAGTGCAGGAAGGGCCTGCCATCCTCATCCCCTGCTCAGTGGGCACTGCCTCCCACAGTAGCACCTCTACTCTCAATTCCCTGCAAGAATTTGTAAATTCTCCTTTCTTGCTACAAGTATTTCTGAATAAWATCTAAGTTAACCTACTTCAGACTTTCTCCTGGGAGCCTAAAGTTTCCTTTTGATTTAGCAAAGGGGGTTTGCAGGCAAAATGGATTTTGTTCAGAGTTACAGAAGCATTCTTTGGATTAGCAAAGAATCTCAAGCCCACTGAACAGCAGGTTACAGTAACACATCCTTCCTATCTTCACTGGCTACCTTAGACTCCTGTTTGGATTTTCATATTTCAGGTTTCACATTTCTGATTCTGACTATGAACTGGGGTAAAATCCGTTGAGAGCTGCAATCAAGAACTCACATTTCTGGATTCAACAAGGATGAAAGTTGCTCCCTGGCAYCTACAAAGCATGGAGCTGCTGGACTGTACTGATATTAAGATGGTAACAATGCCCAGTTTGATGCTCACACCTTGTTTCTGGATGTACAGCTATGCCATGTTACAGGAACCTGGTCTGAAGCACAATGTCATTAGTTTCAGAACTGCTAAGCAGCAAGTGACTACCAGAAAAGGCAAATTATGAGAAATGGTGTTTCAAAGCAAAGGTAACTTCTACCAAAACTTGCTAACACAAAGCATCAGTCTTTTCAGCTCACTGACAAGCCTGTCACCATATTGATGCATCAAGCCAATGTTTTCCTTCACTCAGAATGTATCTGAATGGAAAGAACCCCAGCAAACTCATATAAATAAAACTCATAGAAATAGTGGGTTGCCTATTTCTCCTAGCAAA
>CADDXX010001105.1:0-31612 GCA_902810485.1 Alauda arvensis | reverse complement strand
TGAATACTTGAAGTCAGTGATAGCCTTGTTCTACTCATGTAATTTCTTTTATTGCATTGTTTCCCCATATAATATAGAAGGTTCATTAAGGAAGCAGCAAGCTGAAGAATATTGCTGAAAGCATATCTTTAAAGGAAAAGTACATCATCAATACAAACATATTAATTGGTCTACATCACACAGCAATGATTTTTTCACCAATATGTTAAAGTTTTATGAGCCATTTTCCTTCTGCTTCTGTGGAAAGGCATTAATAATCAGYCAGTTGATGTAGGGTACACCTATACCATATACCTTGTGTATTGACTGCCTGGGTCTAAGGATATCAGCAGAGCAGGATATATTTACAGCTTTGCATGCTCCAGACAACCAAACACTGCTGAAAGTAACTCTAAARCAAGGTGAGATAATTAGATTTATCATGAGGTTGAAAGCATAAAGAGAGGGACCATATATATTAGATACTGTCTCCTCTACAAAGGAAAGATGGATTAATAAAAGCTACTAAAAACTTGAATTAATGCATATTTTATAGACTCYACAGCATTAAGGGGAAGATTAAACTTAAAGGTGGCCATTTCAGGCTTTATGCAGCATTTTATAAATTTATTTCCATCCCTTGAAATAATGTGGTTGTAATGCCAGCAGACCAATTATGGCACCACAATGAAGTAACCAGCTACAGCAGCTTTGCTTGAGATGCAAAACTGCAGGGACACCTTCACAGTCCAATTCACTGTTTTTTACACCATACACAGAAAAGACTATCTGTTTTTAGGAGATACTTTCTGTTTTCATTAAGTTTTTACCATTGTAGGRGATTTCAGGAGGCATTTAAAATTCTCAGACAAAGTATTACCAACACTGAGGGACTAACAGGATTAGTTACTATAATTTGATTGAGTGAATTTGAAAGACTCTGACGATGATACAAAATCTACTGGAGCTAAATAAAAGAGTTGTACTGTCTGAAAAATGCAACTTTACATAAAAATCCCTCAGATTCACAGAACTGAAGCCTGTTCCCATATTCCTGAGCCTCAGGATCACACGTGTTCTGCATCTAAAAGTGGAATCTGCACTGACAAGTAACCAGAAACAGCATGGGAGAGTCAAGGGATCCTGAAGGGCAGAAAGCCCAAGCCAGCCCCCGAAGCCTCTTATTGGAAAATCAAGGACAGGACTAAAGAAACAAAATATAAGAAAAAAAAAATTGAGGAGGAATGTTGTAAAGAACAACATCACTRAAAGTGATGCACAAAAAGAGAAGTGTAATGTATTTGCATTCAGTATACTTGGCAGATCACACTGAAGAGAGCCAAGAGTTTTGACCTATCCGTTTTCTATTTCCAATTGAGAGCCACATAAAAATGGTTAAGTTCATCAGTTTATCACAAGAAGGAACCTCTCCTTTTGTTATGGAAACTTATTTGGAAGGTGTATTCTGTTTGTAGGTGAACAAAATTGGTTACAATGGTTAAAAGTTTACAGACTGGGAGAAAGTGCACGTTAGTGACTAAATGGTTTTAGCAAGAAAACTAAGTTGGTATAGTTAAAAAGTGAAATCAGTGATATAATTTGGAAGATGGTGTTTAGAGTTAAAAAAAATAAAAATCAATTTCTACAGAAATCTAGGCAAGATAGGTATAAAGCATGAAGACCAAAATCAGTGATGARCTTGCTAACAGCATAAATTCTAAAACTATCTTCTTTCAAACATGCCAGAGAGTCTACAGGACCAATACAGATTTACAGTAAGAAAGATGTCCAAAAGAACGAATTTTTGATCCTACACTTCTTGAAAATGAATTCAGTTAATCTATACCACAAATGTCCTTTATGATGGACATGTCAGACAGACCATCTCACATCCGAGTACAAGTAGCATAGAATTAACAACAAAGATTAGTAAAATGAGTAATCAGCAAATCCCCGAGACCAAGCAACATCCAGTAAGATGTTCTAGAGGCAGTCAGGTATGAAATTACTATAATGAGGTAATATGTAATCTTTTGCTTATAAGTACCTTGGTGCCAGAAAAATCGAGGTTTCTGATGTAACACCAAGACAGTTCTTAGGGGATTTGGAGAGCTCCAGACCAGGAAAGCAGCTACAAGGACTTTCAGAATGATCTCAGGGCACCAAAGTTCTGAAGGGCCACATGAAATTTCATGTACAAAAATCTACAGTGATATAAATTGGAAAACAGATGCAACTTTCGAGAGACTTAGGCCTTTGAATTTGAATTACATTTTTCATGCCTACTTTTGGTGAAGATTTCAGAAATCTTCTCATTCTGCTCCTGATGCTAGCCATAGTTTTTGAAACCTTGAAATTAAACCACAGGTTTTAAGCAGTCCCTGATATGTGCTGGATAAACCCCAAATCTGGAAGCAAAACAAAATTTAGAGATAAACTGTCCAATATGGAAGTCAAAAAGAACATTTCCATTTCTATCCTTATTTAAACCCGAATAAATTTTAACAACTAAGAAAAAAATTAATCACTGGATCTTTATGCATTTGACTAAGTCATATCTCTTGTAATTCAGTGTCCACTTGTATTTTATATCTTTGGTTAAGCAAAAGGCTGATTTTCCTCATTTGCAGTCTTTAGCCTCATTCTTTTCAGACTGTGTTCTAAATAAACTAAATATGCAAAATTAATTTCCTTATCTGGACATAATTCTGTGGCCAGGGTATATTTAACTGTTCAGATTATTTACCAGTGAGCTAATTTTGCCTTTGGTTAATGAAATAATAGGGCACAGCTCTGGCTGCTTAACCTGACTGTGTCAGCCCTCTCAGCCAGCAAGGCAGTGAAAACTTTCCTGGTGAGTTTTGAGTTCTGTGAATGATGGGTGGGAACCACTTCAGTGGGTGAGAAAGATTTCTTACTCTAAGCACTGCAAAGATAAGTAAAGAATATTTTCTTTGCACTAGGTGGAGGGGAGGACTTCATTGCCTAGAACAGAGACTGCCAGGTATTTTAGAGATGTTTTGTAAAAAATACTTGCAAAAGCTGTCCAGAGGAGATTGACAGCAGAGAGTACAGGTAGGTTTTTATGAAGACAAGGTTGTACAATGTTTCCTGCATGGATTTTACTTATTTACAGAGGAATTACACCCTGATGTGCTTAGATACACAAAGAAGAAGTCAGTTTGGCCCAGTGAGGTGTGCGGAGTACACTGTGGTCCTCTCCTAACTCACCACTGGTGAGTAAAGCTGGGCACCATCCCATGCAATGGCCATAGAAACAGCACCTCCATAATAAATAATTAAAAATTTTAGAAATGGTGGAACAAGGAACTAACAGAAACCTGCCTTCATAGGAAAATGTGCTTTCACCTGTAATCTGTTTTAAAAAATTCWCATCTTCCCCTASGTGACAWGGAAKAAGTGTTTTTTAGAAGTATTTGAGGACAAAGATYTCTTTTTCTATAACCAAAATGCCTTCCTCTCTGAAGAACAGTGTAGTAAGTGATTACCAAGCACCAGCAACACAACACAGCTCTCAACGGTGGGAACTGGAGAACATAATCAGCAAATAATGCAAATTACTGCTAATCARATAAATTAATTCATTGCTTATGATTAGTAAAGTATTCAATTCCATCTGCAAAGTGCTGTCTGTAGGAAATTCAGCCCAAGAATMTGCAGCTTGATCAGTAAAGTTTGTAAATAACTTAGCAGCTGAAGGGTGTTGTTCAACTGGTGAAGTTGTAGCTCAGTTGCCAAAATACTTCAAAATATCCACAGCTGAGCTGTGGAGGAGCTCAGCTAGAGAGACAGGTGCCCGGATCTGTGACAAATTCAACTAAATTAGGAGTGTATTCATCTTCCTTAATAGCACATACAAAGATGAGTATAAATAATATCTCAGTCATTGCACTGCTCAGCTCAGCAAAACRTACAACTCCATGACTTGCAAAGTGTAACATTCAATTAATGAATGCATCTCAGTCAAGACAGAGAGTCTGGTCATTAACTTATCACCCTGTGGCCATGGTATTTGGGAAGTCAGGAGAGGGGGCTGATCCTACAGGACAACACACTTGCCATGGAATAGTACTAACTAGGAAAACATGCAACTGCAATGTATTCTCCCTTCTGTAATTTCCTGCATTACTAACAGCATGCAAAGTCCTCTGCAGGACTGAAATAATATTCTCTAGGGACGAAACAATATTCTCAAGGCTGTGGCTTATGATCTTTTAGGACAGCTTTTTTCTGTTTGGGATAAGACCTGGAGTTGAAGTACCATGTGCTGAGGTACCTTCCAGCTGTGTTGACCAGTGATGTGATATTTTATGTCAGGGTTTGAGCTGCAGTACCTGCAGTTATGGCAGGGATGCTTTCAGCTGTTTTCTTCTTCTGAGCTGGAGATGACTCTGCATTGGTGGGCTGTGCATTCATATTCAGTCCTAGTGCCGCTCAGACTGGCACACATGGTTAACCCCTGCATTTTCCTGTCAGCAAAGCAATGAGTTAAACTGGAAATTAATGTGGCTGAAGAATAAGGCCCTTCCCCTTCCAACCTTCTTTCAACCAGTCAGGAGTCCTACTCTTGTTTTCTGCTCAGTGACACAAACAGCTTTGGGAAGGGGCAGTAGAAAGACAGGAGTGTGGAACAGGGTTTGCTGATGCTCCTTCTGCAAGAGATGCATGAGGCACTATTGGCCTCACCAAATTCTGAGTCTCAAGAAGTCAAAGGTCACAGTCTGGGCTGTGTATAGACCTGCTCACAATAGCTACAGTCTCAGTGGGGGTCAAAGTCAACCAAGAACCTGGAACTATTGCTGTGTCTACAGACTGCCCAACCTCAAGCATGTCCTTAGGAATACTCCTTTGGAAGACACTTGTAAGAACTTGCCTGTACTAATGTCTACTAAAACTTGGAGAGTTGAGAACACAATAGCTACGTCCCATTTTCAGTGTAAGTATACATGCCTAACACCTGAAAATACAGCATGGCAGAAAATAAATAAAAGTTGTAATATATATACACTTTACATCATGTACAAATAATGCTTGCTCTGATATAAGTAACACCCAACTGCCTGCAAGCAGAACAAACAATGACACTAGATCTGAGTTAAAATKATTTTTCTGTTGGTTCCCTCATACAATCCACTCAGAGCCTGGAATTAAARAGACATTTTGCTCTCTAAGGTGCTCTAATTAAAAGTTCCATTCATAYTTTGTTTCTTATTTTCATACTAAATTGACTTTTTAGAAGAGATTAGCATGGCAAATACATCCTGAAGTACAGAAAGCAAATGCTTCCTGCATAAACTCTAGGAATAAACAATTTAATAAGTCAATTGGTGATTGAAAATGCTTCCTTTGTTGACTCTAATTTACTAGGAGCTCAAAGAACAATAACTGGAAAACCTTCTTACTTCACAGAAGGAGAAGAATTCCTTCAGATTAAGATGATCACATACACTCATCCATCACTATGCTTTAAAACTTCAATGAGCCAAGGCACAGATGGTCAGAAGGGTGGTTCAAAATTCCTAGTTTTACAGAAGGAATGGCTTTTTCAATAAAATGAAATTGTCTTCATTTTATAGGGAAGTGCAGACAACATCAGAAAATCATACACCTCTCTAGTTTTCAATTTCTTGGCTTTAGCAATGACTAGGGTTGAACATCATGGTATATCACRAGTACAGAGTTGAAGTACATACTTAATGGAGCTCTAACTTGCTTCAAGTGAAATTTATTGATTTCATAACTTTGCAGGGAARCACATAACYSATCCTTGATCAAATGCATGTATTTSATATCCCAYTGGAGAGTGATGGTTATCAGCAATTTAATATTTAGCTATCCCCCTTAGTCCTGCACTGAATGACAACATGACCACTGCCTTCTCTGGGCCACAGAACAAGGCAGGGAAGGAAGATGCACACAGCTGCTTCTACAAAGCTGGAGTAATTGACCATAGAACTRAACATCCAATATTACTTGAGGAAGAAGTAGCCTTAAACTTAGTGTCCACTAACTTGATAACCAGTCAATCTCATCAGTCTTCCCTGAGTGCACTCAGTCTCAATCTCTATGTAAATTCTTCAGGCATAACTTAATTTCTTATACAATTCTTTTGTGAAGCATGGAAGTCCATTCATAAAGCAGAATAATCCCAAATAAATCTCCATTTTCATCATGAATGCCAATCAAGTAAATTCTAGTGATTGAAAGGTCTGCTTGGTGAAAATTGTGACATTATCATTAATCATGTTTATTTTATGAGTTTGCTGGAATGAGACCCCTGGCACTCAAATAGTTATAGAGGAGTGACAACTGAGATCTGTACATAAAGAGATTAGCTTTCCCCAGAAAACAAGCTAAAAAGAGCTGGGGATTGATGGAAAGGGTGTTTTTTAGCACAGATCCTGCCGTGAACTACAARTTCAAAACTATTCTGTTACCCAAACTATGGCATTTTCTGCTACTAATGGCACAATCAAAAGTTCAGCCTAATGAACTGTTTGAACAAGCTTTGACAGAGCATGTAATAATGCAAAAGCTTTATATCAGCACATACAATATTTTATAGGAGAGCCATGCATCTACTAAGCAAACCTACTGAGCTGTTCACACAGTATTTGTTATGTGAGCCTGCAAAAACAAAACACAGGAGATGAGGGCGTGGAAGGGAACCCATGTTATCCTTTCTATTTACAGCTGTGGGGAGCAGTTTGACTGGAAACAGCTGGGATTGTCTGTCTAATTGATTCAAATGTGCATTCAACTTGTTGTTTAGATCATTGTGGTGGTTATGTAAATGAGCTTTCTATGGAAGATGATGAGYACAGGGGTTTTTATTTCCCTTGGGTTCTCATATGGTGTAATGACGATAAAAAAAATTCTCACCAGAAAAACAGCAGCAGTTTTTAAGACAACCACTCTCATCTGATGTCTATTAGTTTGATTTACACAGAGCAGGAAGAATTGGGAAAGATTTTTCTGTGTTATAAAATGTAGGAAAAAAAAAAAGCAAATATTTTTGATACAGATGAAGTTCTGTAGATCCTCAACTAGGAAATAATAATTCATTAGACAGATTTCTGCACCACTGTGAATGGTACAGGAATCTACCAAGATTTTGGATCAAGGWGCATCAAGGGATCCTGGAGGGGTAGTACCAGGTTTGTACCCTCACTCAGAGCATCACCAAACTAGGGCCACAAATTCAGTTTACAAATCCAAGAAACTGTAACTTAGTAATCTTTCAAGGGCCACAACGAAGCCTTAGAAGCATTTCAGACATCACTCAAACATGTCAGCTTTCCCAAAAAACTGTTTCACAATTAATTTACTGATCTTCTAGACCTGAATCTCCTAAATTGGATATTACCAAGGGAAAATAAAGATCTGCTTCCAAATGAATCCAGTAAGAATTCTAGACTAAGTCTTCTACAGATGTTACACCCCTAAGCATGTTTGGTGACATCAGCCTTTGGAACATTAACTTTTGGGTTTACAATTCTGTCAGAGTAATAAACAGATTCTAATAGACTAGGCACATGAAATCAGGAATGTTCCTTTAAAAATTAAAAGCAGGAAGAGAAACCAATATTGAAATGGAATTATTTTGATAGTTTCCATCTTTTTAAAATCATAATAATTATAAAATAAAAGCATCTTTGGTATGTAATTACTTTGTATTTTTAGACATCTTTTAGGACTTAGAACAGGAACCACATCAATTATGACATTTGTACAGAAGTATTTTAGAAATCAGACTATTAGACTTACTTGGATCCTGTCTTACTAACGTTCCTAGCAGACTGTACTTCCAGAAGTGAATGTTGCAGTTAGAATAGCAAACTGAATGTGCTGCAGTAACATTAGAAATTAAAGAATGAATACTTTGTATGTATGTAATGTAATCTGGAGTTGCCTGGTTGAATTGATTGCCATTTACTTTTCTTTTTACATTCAGACCAGAAAAGAATGTARCATTCTGCTTTCAAATGATTCAACATTTTCAGAACATTCCTGTCACCACTGAGTGCAGGACTCCTGCTTTTTTCTGGACATAATATCAGTGGGTAGGTAGTGTAAATACTATGGCTTAAGACTCAGGCATAGTTTCTTTCATTAATACAARAAGCAGTTTTGCTAAACAAAACAGTTCAGTTGTTTCTGAGGTAGTCAACTTTCCTTTTAAATCACAAGAGCTYTCCTCCTCTTTGAACATTTGCTTCCTTCTTTTGGAATGTTAAATAGTTTCTATTCCAAGCTGTCCTGAGGAAAAAAAACCCTCTGGTTTCAGCACAGTGGAGCAATATGTCTATTATTTACAGTATAATGAAACTTATCCTTGGACAATAAAGAGCTATGGTATTTGATAGAAATTGATTTGTGTATTTCTTTAATATATGAAGGGAACTATTATAATAAGAGTTAGAAGAATATATTCTCAAGCATGAATGCACACAGGACCTGTGATTTCCTGTTTGAAGCCACCAAACCATSACAGAGATTTATCTGCCAAAGAGCCCTCATGGTTTGGTTACCTGTRGCTATCCAGCACGTATTTTTGTGAATATTTCATTTTCCATATTCACCTTTCATGTAAGGCTTTAAACTTTGTGCATGCTTCGAGCTGTATTTATTCTGGTACTTTCAGCAGGCAGAACCCAGTCTTCAGAGGAGTCTCAGAGGTAATTTCCATCTGAAGCCATTGCTATTCAGTGGCAATGTAAGTGAGGAGGCCAGAGATCACTCCTSTGCTACTGAGCTCATGCCAGTCATGGCTACTACAGATGTTTATTCTGTTGGCAGATGGAAACTTCATGGGTCATTTTGCCTCCTTCCCAAGGGTAAATGTCAGTTTGTCTGAGACTTGAAAACTCCCTTTCTTGTCACCAGGTCAGAACACTGACCTAATCAGTAACAGCAACATTTTAGGTTAGACATGGGGGAATCTTTTGATACATTAGCTGCTGACTCAAGCATATGCCCATAAAAATGTGTCCTTGCCCCTTCGAGACTCAGCTTCCATCTTGCATGTTTGATATCAAGGCTGTTATTTTTAGCAGACATCATGTCATTTTTACCTTTGAGAACAGTTTTAATGGACCATGGATGAGCCATCAGAAAAAAATAAATTGACTCTAACCTGAATTCTACGCTACATAAGGTACATCATGAACAACTCTGCACTAATGCATTTTAAAATTC
Source organism: Alauda arvensis (assembly GCA_902810485.1). Taxonomy (NCBI): domain Eukaryota; kingdom Metazoa; phylum Chordata; class Aves; order Passeriformes; family Alaudidae; genus Alauda; species Alauda arvensis. The sequence goes on along the minus strand of CADDXX010001105.1, from coordinate 22,414 downwards.
AGACTGAGGTACCCATTAATTATGCTCAATAGAAGCATCAGAATATTCCTCCTTTAATTTATCAGTTCAGCATTAAAATCATACAAGCACCTTGCAGAGACAAGTTTTGGGTTTTTTCCCCCATAATCCACAGAAATCAGAAACCTTACAATAATCACAGCTCAGGGCTCAGACTGGTTAGTTGACTGTAACCAAGCAAGTGAAGCTACAGCTCAAAAATCTTCCCATATTCAGTATGTTGCCAGAACTCACTGGACATTGTGAGTGCAGTTCTACATTTGTGGTTATGCTTGAGTGTGTCATGTGTAGCGTAAAAAGGAGAAAACTGATAAACAGAGGTTTATGGTCCACTTCCTCTGATTTTAAGATTGCTCAGAAATTGAGAATACCAAAATTACCAAGCCATTAACATGCCTCCAGTCTACCTGGAGCAGCCAGTTGTTTGAAATGAAACATGTTCTATATGCTTATACAGCCCACAGTTTCCAACCAAAGATAAGATTAAAAAACCAAAATTATTAAACACTCTTTCCCCCACTAAAGCCACTTACAGCACTACTCCTCATTACTGATATCCTTATATTATGCACACATGTCCTTCTGACCTGAAAGGGCAATGAACTTACATTTATCATGTCACCAGAGTGGCAAACCATTAGAACACCTCTGTTAAAACYCATGCTTGCCCCACACTCTCTGCTAGAGTTCCAGTTTTGATTGTTGCTGATACACCCTATTTAACAAAGTTAAATCAAGTTGGTARGGATTATTATCTTGCAAGTACTGGCCTAGGCAAACAAGATCCTCTGAAGTGGAATCACTTGATTCCATATTTTCACAGAAGCTGCATTACAGTTACACTGCTGTGCTTCTGCTCTCTGATCCAAAGASCTGAATGACAGCCAGGCTTTGTACAAGACAGCCACCTGGATTTGGTGGGCATGTAARCTTCTGAAAGATGTGCACAACTGCCTTTTTTTAGAGTCATTTTATGATCATCCCTGCCACTTTCCTGCTGCTGGATCTTGGAAAAGTTACTCCTCCATCTGTACATCATTTTCCCTGTTTCTGAAAATGCAATGTTGCCATTACTCAGTGCTGCCTTGGGGATCCTGCAGTTCTTTGACCAGTATTGCTATTATTACTCTAAAGCAACTTATATTACTACACAGCTGATGCTGCACGGAGTTGTCCCAATAATCCAKTTTTTGATTTGAAGCAATTTCCTGATATGCAGCTGAGAAATCAGCTTGAGTCCAGTCTTCAACCCTTAATGTCCCACTAATTAGGCAGGTCCTTGTATGAAGAGCTGTTCCTTAGAAGGAAAGGCTTCTAGAACTAGGTTTTTATTGTAAGGAATAAAATGTTGAAAGGATGCTTTTMATTATTCATGAAGGTCATGACTACCTATAGGAAAYACATRTGTATCTGTATATACACACAATTATTTTGAGAATACTGTACCTCAACTAGAAATTGCAACAAATGTACACAGCTGGGTATATAACAATCTAAATATTACTGGTTTTTAAAGTGTTCCTCAAGAAATATTTTGGAAATATTTAGGAAATTTCTTGTATATGCTCTTACTTTTACTCCATCCTGGGTTTTACAACAGAATATTGTTTTGCTTTCAAATATTGGAATTATAATCCTTTGCCTCTTGAAAACCTGACTCATTGCAATTTCAGTGAATGAGTTTTTTTTGTTTTCTCAGACTTTTCCTCCCATTATTTGTTTTCAAAAGTCTGGGTTACAGGGCCAGATTCTCATCTTTTGTGTTATAATGTTGTCCCTGAAGAAATTTGACTGCATTTTACTTCAGACTCAGTGAAAATGACAACTGCTGGAGTTCCAGTCTGAAGATCAAGGTRGCAATGATCCTCAGATGAAGATACATTTCCTAGGGCACTGGAAATGACAGATCTATCACAACTGAAATCAAAGGCATGCTAAGTGATAGTATCTGGAATCTTTCTCAGATCCTGCAAAACACAATGGAACAAATCAACAAAGGGAGACTGGATTTTTTTTTTTAATTTGCTTCATCTCAGTGCATAAATGGAATTCTAGTTTTTGTGTTTTTGCTCAAATTATGGAATCAACAAATTTCCAGAAATAATATTTTTCAGTTTTAACAATTAGAGACTCTCTTGTGTTAATGTACTCCCTATATTACATGTTTTGTAATTAAGAGAACTGTGTATTTATTACAGTTTCTAAAATTCTATGAAATAAGCTTCTTTCCAGTTTTGTCTCAGGAAAACTTATCCCAAGTCTATAAAGATCACCTAAATCATAAAGGGCTTTGAGGACTTTGTRACTCTTGGAGTGAAATATCAAAATGAACACAGGAGCAGGGGAAAAATATGGATGATTATATTAAGAAGCAAAAAGGAGGACAAAACCAACTTAATAGATAAAGAAATTACACTGCAATTTTTGATTAGATGCAAGACATTGTAATCTGCACATYAGAAGGAAAGGCATCATCAGTCACAATACCCAGAATCAGAATGCTGAGATATCTTTCTTCAGGACTAATAATTTCTAATTACWGGGAAATCAAATGAAGGGAAAATTAAATATTAGGTGGTTGCCTTGACTTTGAATGACTCCGTCCTCCTTCTTGTAGTGGAGCAGCGCTCAGAAAAATAGAGAAATCASAGAGAACAAATGATGAATTCTCCATTCTAGCACTCTACAGGATATTATACATAACAAAGGCTCATCAGGAAGGAGCAGTCTCCAGCCTGGAGAGAAAATGAGCCTGTGAAATTGGGAATATTATGAAGGTTCTCTTGGGGGTCTCACAGGTGTTGATATMCAGCRTCATAAATGCACTTGAAGCAATGARAGTATTAAGACACTGTGTACACCAACAGTAGAGTATGATACTCAAAGGAGTACAGTACTCAAACCACAGGGAATTGATTGACCTTTACACACAYGAAAATAGAATTTAGAAGGAACAGAGTAAAACTRCTTTCAGTCAGTCCTTTCCTACAGKAATCAAATCACATGTGAATGAGAGCTGATGGTAATCATTATAAATCAGGGTTACAAATCTCAGAAAAGCAKTAAAGAAAGAAAAACRTGGRAAGAAGTMTACAGGTCGCTGAATCAGTGAATATAAACCACATTTTTTAACAAAACAAGTCTAGCAATAACTCTGACCTACAACTAAAAGTGGATAATACAAATAAAAAATAAAAGGAATGTAAATTTCTTTGTCAAAGGACAAAACTGAAATATTTACCAGGAAGCTGAAGTGATAGAACATGTATAAGAGCTGTAGTAAAATGTATCATTTCAACAATGGATCCGTTTCTAATTAGAAGGAAAAAATACCCCAGCTACAAATAATTTAAAGTTGGATGGGAAGACCCCCCCAATTTTAGTAGTTTCTGAGGCAATCAGTTTTTGAAGCCCAGTTTTTATTTACACAATCTGAGAACAGATGATTACTTTGTCTCCTCTGTCCTTTTAAAATTAATCAGCCTAATAGGAACATCTGTAATATTGTGTAGAAAACCAGAAGTACAAATCAAGCATTCATGTGAAGGAAATCTTAGGCTATGATGCTCAGGTATTTGATAGGCTGGCAACATGTGCCAGTGATCACTTTTGGGCAATCTTGTATCAAACTCTTGGTAGGTTTTTTTAGGATTCTCATGATTTAAAAGATTTCTGAATATCAAAAATGTACCAGCTGTTTACGGCAAAACCCCAAATGTGCCTTTTCTCTTTTTTGTTCAGAAGCCATGAGGAATTACGAGTCCACCTTTCTGATCTTCCCTGACATGAATAAAATGACTTGCAGGAAACAACACAGTRCTGCACCTGCARCCCAAAACTGCTAATGAGTGACAGCAGCCCCAGGAGAACACTGCTGGAGCAGAGAGCAGAGGCAGGGAATTTACCACATTTCAGAAGCTCCTTGGCTTTGTCTGAAACATCATTCCAGCAGTGGGGCAAAAGGAAATCTGCTCCTCAAAAGGACTGAGATGCACAGGAACCCAAGGCAGCACAAATACTGTGAAATAAATGTACTCCAATCCTGGAACAAAGAATACACTTTGCCTTCTTATTACCCTCCCCCTCACCAGTGGTATGTTCAAGTGTTAAACAGGTGCTCAGGTACCAGAAGCTGTCAAATTCCACAGCAGCTGTCTGTTCACTCATGGGTATGAATGAGAAAATGGAAGGGCCCCAGTGAGGATAGGAAATCTCAGCACTTCCCTAAAATAGCTCCTAGTCTGCAGAAGTGAAATGAAATATTAAGTGATTGGTAAAACACTTAAATTATTAATTTTGGATTGAACTGACATTCACACTGTACAGTAGGTAAAATTTTCTCCCATTTTATCAGAGCAATTCCTACTGAATTTGGGTGGTAAATGTTTGGGTTTTTTGCCTCCCAGTTAAATTCTTGCTTCTATTGCAGACAGAGTCAGCTATGATSTATACAAATTGATACATGACTTCTATTATTCCAAGCATTTTCCATTTAAGTTTTTGATTTTACTCACCCCATTAAACATTTTCTTTCTTTTTTTTTTCTTTTTAAGGAAGCTATCAAGAAATATTTACAAACAGTTACTTGTAACTGCACAGCAAATGTCTCAAACTAAGTGTCTGAACTATTTGTRAGTGGGATTTGCTTCTCCTGGTTTTTGGCTGTTCAGACTCCTGTCCTCTCTTACTTTTCCCACTTCTCTATTAGAACCAGTATTTGCAAGAATGAAAGAAACAGTTCCATGGCAACATCAATGGGAAGTTTTTTACACCCATAAGAAATTAATCAGATGAAAAAGTATTAAGACTAACATTAAACATTTGCTCTTTCATGAATTARTTATTGGTGCAAGATCTGCCAGCTGAAGAGGACTACAGATTTCCAGTTTGTAAAAGTGGATGACAGTATTTCATGTATCTACTGAAATTATCTTGTTTACTGCTTTCACAGCCCTGAGAAGGATTTTAATTTCTAAATTATTTTAAAGGAAAAATTATTCTCCGCCAAAATAAAAAGATCTATAGGATATGCAAAATCATTAGGCTTTCATTTTCTRTACTACTTCCTAAATTTACCATTATTATCAGCACAGAGCTCTGTAAACTCTCTGAACAATTGCCAGCAGGAGTCCAAAACCAGACAGAGATGAAAGTKTGAACTGTACTTTTGTACATTTACAAAAGCACCTCTGGCACCAAAAGAATTGACCAATCACTTTGGGTAGAAAACGTGTGGCTACTCTTGGCTATTTTCTTATTTCTCAGATGACACATTTGCAGGGGCAGAGTTTTCAGGAACTCCTATCAGTAGGTGTATGGACCTGGTGCATTCTGAGATCACCTCTGCMAAGTGCTGCAAGATTTTGCAGCTGCTCAACCAATTTTCCTTTTGGATAGATAGAGAGATATCCCCCTTCTATAAACCCTACTCTGAGACTCCACCTGCAAACCAGCTCATGATCAAAGGTCTGTTAAAGATCATGAGACCCTCTTATGCTACACAGAGCAARAAACAAACATTGAAAACTTTCAGAAGCTTTTCTGACTCTCCATCCCTGAAATCTGTTTTTATTTGAGGCTTACAGTATATAACAGTGGAGCTAACACGAMGATGAGCTTGGGATGGCAAAAAATAAGGGTGAGACACTTGTGTCTTAGTGTGAAGTGCCAGTCTGTTAGCTACTGATAAAGGCTCAGAGGAGAAAGGTGTTATCTAAGCTACTGATAATAAAGTTGCTATGTCAGATCCTGGGAGAGGCTGAGCATCTGCTAATCATCCCCAAGGATGAAAGAAAATGTCTCTCTGTGCATAATCAAAGGTGTAATTTGTAAAATTTACTGAAAATCTTATAAGATGCTGTAACAGCAAGAAGTATTACAGCACAAGCTCACATTCTTGCTTCAAAACAGGATTATACCACATTCACGTTCCAGTTATTTGTGCATCTCTGCACTGTCTCTGTGTTATTTGCACTCTCTGTGCTCTTATTTACACTTTGTTTGACAAAGCAGGAAGATTTTGTCAACTATAAGAGGTGTTTTGGGMTTGTTTATTTTTTATTCATTTTGGCAACAGGTTATAGGAGTTCTGAGACTAACTTGGAACTCCTTGTTATCTTTTGCTTTAGTCAAAAGCTGAGAGCATTCCTACGTTACATGGACTCTCCAGAAAGTCAGAGCTTAACTGCCACTTGTACTTTACTTATTTTTGTTTTCTCCAGCTTTGCAAATGTTTGCTTGTGTCTAAACAAAGTAATAARTGCTAATGCCACAACAGGCCACCAGGATCCCATGGAAGTCACCTCAGCCTCAAAATAAAGAACTTGTCATGAGAAAGGGACATGCCATGAGCTGAAGAGGGATGCATACATTGCTGTCTTAAAGATGTAGTGTCTGGCACAGGGCAGCACACAAAATTCCATAAAAGAGGTTACAGGCACAACCCTACAACAGCAATCCCAGCACAGTACTGAGGTTATGTGTGAGTTCTGGTAGCTCAGGTGCAGTTTGTGAATCCATGCTGATGGATGTTCTACCCCAGCTTTAGAGAGAAAAACCAGTGAACATTCTTTGGGGAGAAACGTGGCATGAGCTTGTCTTTTTGAACAAGTTACAACGTGCTGTTCCTTCCCAGTACATGTTTTTTCTTAAATTTTYTCTCATAAATTCTCATCTAGGCAAGGGAAAATATATTTTTCAGCAAGATATGCATTCTCTTCAGCTTCACACGTTTTTAAGCAACTGTGATGCCRTAATAAGACACTAACACAGCAGCATGCTCTGCATACCAATGGSTGCATTTCTTATGCAGCCTCACTTCTGCCCAGTGGAACTTTCTTCAAAAAAAGTGATGCAAATTATTGCATTTGCTGCTGGGTTATATAACAGAACTTCACAGAAATGAATAAGGAAAACAATAACATATTTTCCTCAGCCTTTACAAAACTATCAGCCTGACACCTGTATTTTAGAAGAGGACATAGGATTGAGGACAGAGGACCTTGTTTTTTCTTATAGACTCCTTGCATTGACACAGACGAGAATATTCTCAGGTCAAGAAAGGAATAAACCCTTGTTTTCCCTGGCAGAGTAGGAACAGCTGGCCTGCTGCTTTGGCACACTCATATTAATAACTGTTCTGGACAACAGCACAACTTCCCACTCMCTCTGGACAGATTTAGAAGCTAACACAGGGCAGACCTGCTGATGTCTCCATGAAGCACTTCATCGGTCAAGATGGAGCTCAAGTTCAGGTCCCCAGGGTCATGTCCCCTAAACCCAGTTCAGCTCAGCTGTGAAATGATGCCAYTGAATCAGTACAACTGACCTTTCTTTCCTCATTTAGTGAGGAATTTATTCCTGCCAAAGGAATAATGGACTTTAGGGAACTGGAGGGTTCTTTGCAGAAGAGAGGTGGGTATGAACTCCCCAAGGTGGGTATGATCTCCCCAGGATTCCAACTCCTCCTTCAAATTCAAGGTCTGGATTCTGGGCAATGCAGAAGGCAGAAAAACCTCTACACTTCRTGAGAATTTGGTTTCATACTTTCATAATGGAATTTTAATAGGCACCATGCTTCTTGCAATGGCATCTCTTTAAGACCAATGACTGGTACTGCTAAATATATCTACGAGGAAAARATAATAAGGAGCCTGGAGACCCTTGCACAACAGCATTTTCCCAGTAGGTAACAATTTATATCTGAAAAAGCCTCTGCATTAAATGTGGCAAAATGATCTTTTAAGTTCAACCAAAGCCGGGTTTATTGAATGGCAGCCTCACTTATTGCAGCAGYAGCCCAGTGCCACACTTGAGGGGTTGGAGGTTAAATGGAACAGACTCAGCCYAGCTAAGCTCCAAGGATGTTGTTTCCAAGCAGAAACAACAAAGCCACCCTAATAAGACTCAAGGGGATAAATTAGCAATAAGAAGAAAAATCTCCCAATTAAAATTTTCCTAAAGCTTGAGGGCTTAAAGCCATTATACAGTGGTCAGATCTGGATGTGAAAACAAAACAAACCCCCCCAACCCTCTTAGCTGTGATGAGGCTGAGACAGAACAACAGAGGGAGTACATTCAGAGCCAGACATACTATGGGCAAGCTGTTCTAATAATAGGTGTGTGTCTAGACTTAGGGCCAAGTTCTGAGAAACTACTATTGTTAAAATCAGTGAAAACTCTGCTCAGGAAAACAATAAGCCAGATCCTTCAGCATTTGGTCCTAACATATTAAACACTGCACTCACAGTAAAATTGCACAAAGAGACATCAAATGAATCCTTTTTCACAAAAAAAATCCTGGTTCTGACTGACTTCATTAGTATGAGCCAAGTGATGCAGATCTGGGTTTTGTTTATGTCTTAATTTTTGTTTGAAAACTTGCAAGATTTATGCAAAGACTAAAGAATAAGCCTCAGTTTCTGTAGGGGTAACAGTTACAATCTTGGAGAATTCTGTCAGTCATCTACAGATTCTGGGCTCGGATCTGAGAGTTCTGGATTTCTTGTCTGACTCACTGACAGGAGAACAAGCACAGAACCTACTTGTGTGAGCCCTGGATGCCCACCAAAATCTTGTTTMACTGTGGCCATACTGCACCTACCGTGCATAAAGAGTAACTGTCCAGAAGCATGTAAAGAAAAGCATCAACTAAMTTCCTGTATTTTATATATTTCTTATTCTGAACATGCAATAGATAGAGTGCCTAAGAGAGACTTGAAAAAATGCAAAACTTCTCAATTTCTACACCTCTCTAATTTTCAGGCTTTTATACAGCTCAGGTCTTTTGGGAGGAGGAAGTTAACAGCTAAGCCTTACYAGAGTGAGAAATAGGTTGTGCAGTGGTATAGAAGTTCAGACAATACCAGGGGAATTGGAGTCTAATCCCATCTGCAGGGTACCAAAATGAAGCAGCTGAAAATTTCCAGGCATATTAATACTACCCCACCTATTCCTGAGTTTACTTAGAAGATATCGCATCCTTCACTTTTAATTCCCCTCAGTCCGTGTATCTTTCACATCCTATTAATTTCACCTGGTATCTAAGTCAAGAAGTAGTAGTAAGAATCCCAGGTCCTTTGAACTGCACTAGAACACATATTCCAATTTCTACAAAAGCCTTCTGACAAGTTCAAGAACTGTCACTTTTTTTTCATGAAATGGATTATTGTGAAAGAGMAATGCCTTCGTTTTTACATTGCTGTGTGTTTGTACAGACAGCTTAACTTGCTACTGAACTCTCAAGTGGACCTTAAAAATCCTAAAGTCCTGCAGCTCACTGAAAAGTGTGCAGCCAGCCTGGAGCTCTGTCCTTTCAGAAACATAAGAGCAGTGTTCTAGACCAGAATGCTGGAATTTCCCCTCACATCAACTGGACATACAAACAATTCCTAACAGAAGCACCTTCTCTTCTTGTTGTACTCACCTCAGCGTCAGTAGTGGAAGCCAAAGTTGCATTAATACAACCTCCCCACCACCATCCGACCCCTGACTAAGCATTTACAAGCTTTMTAAGGTGAGTCAAGGTTACAACTTCTTCAAATTTCCCAGTTTTTCTGGTTTTCAGTGCTTCTTTTCAGGCTGCCTGTCCTTTAYATATATACAATAAACTGTTCTGCATGTGCTTTAAAGCAAAAACYAAGCATTCAGAGGTCATCTCTCCCAGCTGACAAACAGCTCACTGTTCATTCTTATTAAGCCAGCATGTAAATCTATGAAAGGTGACCAGGGAAACTGGAAGCTTGCTGCCATCATAAATCTGCTCAAGTGCCTGCCAGAGGCACGACATGCTCTCTTGACATCTTTGTGCTCCTAATGATTACCATGACTGCAATAAAAAAAACCAAAAACTAACAACAAACAAAACATTAAGAAATAGGGAAGRAGAATGCATTTTATGTTATTTTTGTCCAAAAAAAAAAATCCTCAGGACTTATTTTATGGTATTGTCAGGAAAGCTGAGGGAGATAAATAGCCTGGAAATCTCTCATGATTAATGAATATGATATTATTTGGTTTGGCTTCCTGTAAGTTACTGACAACATTCTTATTCAATTGGTGTTTTTTATTCCACTCTCTCTTCCCTTTCTGTCAGCCAGCATCTTTGTTTACTTTTGTTTGTATCAAAGCAAAGATCACCAGTAACTGTTAAAAGACTTGAGCTGATGTCACCACGCCTTGAAGAATGTCATGAACTTTGCCAACAGTTTATGTACTACTGCCTGCMTTCATAGCTTTGTTATTGCCAAGCCTGACTGAGATCGTGCTGCAATGCAGGGATCCATTTCATTATGTTTTCTCTCCTTCAGTAGCTTTGGATAAGACAAAATGATGAACAAAATCTGGGCAACCCCTGAGCTACAGACACATGGCATCAGGATGTACCAATCAAAACAAGACTGTGTGTCCCAAGAGCAGTCACTTCCATGTATTGATTTGTTGAAAAGCAGGATTTTCTATATGCAGCAAGACATACAAAGCCTTGGAATACTTTAGAGGTCCAGTTGCAGAAGATACAGGTGCTCCACTGTGGCTGCCATTAAAGCCTCAACTATTGGAAAAACACCCCACAGATAAAYAAATCCCTGTAARACAGAGGATCATGAGCTTCTCCTGTCTTTTTTTGCTTTGTTGTTGTTGCAATTTGTTATCTCTAAGTCACACCCATTCCTATGTGTGTTTGAAAGACTCAAAATTGGCTTCTTGATGAGACTATGCAGAATATTTGATTCTGCAAACACACATGTGGCTCTGCTGTGAGAGACATGCAAAGCCATGCACATAAAAAGCTGCTGACASCCCAAAAATGGTGAAGCCACTAAAAGTGACAAATTACTGCTGACTGCTGCTGTTTTGATCAACAGCMATTTATAAAGGCAGCAGAAGCTGAGATAGGTAGAAAAAAAGAAAAGCAAGTATGAAAATAAATTCTATCTCTTACGTGCTAGCTCAATTTAGCATCTTTAAGAGCTCACTWGAAGGCAAAATTAGAYGCTGGTAGGGCAGTTTAAAACTGATCAGCAAGATRTCACAGAAGAACCATTTTAAACACCAAAGAAAACTTAAATATTGGAAGAAAAGAGATTTAAAAATACAGTGAAGGGAGTAATTGCATCCAATATCTTTGGCATACAGAAACTTTCATGTTTAGCATAGGGCCTCCACACAAATCCAAGGGACTGAGTCAATCCCAGCCCTACTCAGATGAAAGTAAATGGAACTGCTGAATGAATTGGAGGAATAATGCTCTAGAGCAAACAGGTGGAAATTGCCTGTGAGAGGATAGGCTGTGCTTGATACTGCCAATTTGTTGATACCTCAGACTCCAAATGCAAGCCACCTGAAGCTTGCACTGGGCTGACAGAAAGGTATGCTTCACACAAGTGGCACTGGAATACAAATAAATTGGATGCCACTTAGAGACCTGAAAGCCATTGAAAAGCAGCGAGATGAAAGGCAAATGCCACTGTGACAACAATATTCTCTCCAGAGCACAAAAAATRTAAAAAAGAGAAGTACTAACAGTATAAAGAGGAAAGAATGCTGTGTTTCAATAATGAGGTRCCATACATTTTCATGGTGAATTCAAGACAGGACAYTTTGAACAGCACTGCATTTAAAAAATCCCTCTCTATTGTTTTCTTGATATAAYGTGCAATATGGAAACATAAGAGGAACCAGCTGTGGTTTGTGGTATAGGCAGCCTTGTCTTCACTTGTGATTTCCACTTTGCCACCAAGTACTGAGATTAATATTTGTGTTGGAACTACATTGTAAAATATTTCATTTTGTRTAATTGTACTTTGTCTAATGTTTCCAAATGTCTCTTTTAATGAAACATTATTCCATGATGCATTGCTAGATTAAAATGTCTCATGCCATCAGGAAGTTTAGAATGCTGGCATTTCCCACATAATACTCAGCCTGCTGAACACTTTTACATAAATGCACACTTTTTTACCAATCAGGAATGCCTTGTTCATTTTTCATAATATTATGGCATACTACCTCTCAAAATAAAAGCTTAGAYACTTGCTTTTCAGACACATGAATTTCCAATTGCTATCAGAAATTATATAGCTGCTAAACCAGAACAAATCAAATTTAGATGATTTTGGGCAGATCATTGAATTGCATTCTGCAAAACACATGAAAGCAGGTGACAGTCTCATGTTCCTTTTAAAATAATTTGAAGTTGTTTGTTTTTTTTTCTTTTTTGTTCCCCAAAACACTTTTGTGCTTCCTCTGCTGCATCAGGACTGTTAATACCAAGCTGTCCTTTCTCACTGCAGCACAAGACAAGTGCAGGGAGAATAAGGTTTGTGACTATGCAAGAAGTCAAACAACGTAGTGGTTGGGAGCAGAGGGAAAACAAAGGATGTGCATCCAAAAAAATATATTAGGGATGGTGTTGCAGGTTAATGGAGCCTGCTGATTGCTCTGTGTGTGCAGATCTGTACAGGTGGGAAAGGAATAATGATGAGATAAAGTGCCTGGTTACACAGCAAGGCATGTTTAGAATGATGACAGATAATTGCTGGAATGTAAGTAAAATGGAAACCATAAAGTAAAAAAATTACTACTGTTAGTTTTCATCTTATTCCTCCTAATTGCAACARTAACTTTAAAGAGATAATGAGGACATAAAATTCAGGCAGTAAATGAATGAAAAGTAGTTCAGAAAACCAAAACCTCTCATAGTATATAAATTACAAGTTACTTTCCATCAGTCTATATTAATAAAAATATTAATACAAAGCACAAATACTACAAGATTATCATGTGCTAGAGGGGAAAAAGGRGGCAGCATCAGCTACCCTGCAGAAACCTTCAGTTCCTGGAGCAGAAGGAAAATGACAGAATTTACTAAATGCACATTTGCAAACCACCTCTTTGTTGCTTTGGAGGAAGTCAYATTCCCTTCTCCAGATCTGGTAGCAGTTTAATGCTGAGCATGTGAGCACATTCAGAGGYATCTTAACACCACAGGATGAGCTGCAAATGCCACCAACATTTTGGTTGCAGTTGTGGCTGATCTCCCAAATGGTCTGTGTCCAGACAGCTATGAATTATTTCAGTAAAGTAGCACACTTGATTAAACCCTGACCCATGCCAACAGTGTGTGCATACATATGCATTCATTACAGACACAAAAATACACCCATTCCCCTGCCCCTCTCTCTTTTGACATAAAGCATTCACACATGCTGCTGACCTCTGACTCCAGTTTGTCACTGCATTGACCAGCCTCTGCCTGAAATTATTATTCTGGGGAGCCTCTGGACCAAACACCAAGTTTATGAAGAGTTTAAAATTAAAAAAATTCCTTATTTTTTTTGAATAATTGAAATTCTGTGGAGACAACAGTCTGCTCTATTTTCTGTTACATGGTAGATATAAAAAACTTCTGAAATTACTTATTATGCTACTAAAGTGAAAGGCTGGAGCTGCTTTATGGGCTACAAAGCTGCATTATTGGAGATTCAGTTCTRTGTAGCTGGTGGCAGTAGAACCCCAGAACTGCACAGAGACCCACACGTGCAGATAAAGGCTGGGTTTGGGCTGACTGCATTTTGCAAATCCTCTCTGCTTTGCTGGAACAGATTTCATAATTACAAAACTGCAAATGAAAATGGTGGTGCTGGAGGGAATTGTTTCTTATATTKTAAGTCTCCATAAATATTACGAGGCTGAGGTACTGCCAGCARAGACAGATGAGTCATCTAATATCTTCCCAATAAATATGTTTGAACATTTAAGTGGTTTTACTCCAGCCATGCTTCCCCCCCTTTGAATTTACTTCTGTGAACATGTGGAGCAATCAAATTTTGCTGGCACAAATTTAAAAGCATATGCATGATTTTCATGGTAGCCCCTCCTGGTGGACCACAGAACAYTTAGGATTGAAAGTGCTCACAAAAATAACTACACCTTCTGATACCAGAACTGCTGTCMCATTMTGCTGGYCAGAATAAAAAGGTGCTATCTCAAATAATTGTTCTCTCATTGCTGACAGGTGCAACTCTGCTGCTCCTGCTTCTTCCTTAGCCTTTATCTCCAACTACTAATGACAGCAGCCAAGGCTTCAGGGTTCCCCCCTGCATGCTCATTGCCTAAACCCCCAGTAAAATGACAAAAGGAAATCAAGGACACACTTAACATTGATGCTGCATGGTCTAATGCCATTAACATGTCCTTGGGTGTTTACCTCTTTTGGCATATTCTTGTTCATAAAAGGAAACCGAGCTAAACAGACTCTCTCTGTCAACTCAATGGTCCATTTTATTTGTTTTCCTTTTGAGTGGGAGCAGAAAGAGCATTAATATGAAGACAAAACCCTGAAATGAAAACATTCACATACTCTCATTAAGGCATATAATAYGGAAGAAGTGTTAAATATTTATGTATTATAAGTATAGAGCAATACCAGCAGAGCACACTTGGGCTGTCAACATAAGGACACTACTGCTGATTTCCACTTGGAACCTGCCTTACCACCAAACAACCAGTGAGAAATACTTGATTTAAACTACTGTCCAACAAGAAAAAAACCCAACATGGACTGTTCAAGGAATGGCTGCCTTGAGGAGCTGTGAAAGTCCAATTAGGCCTAGATGCAATTTCAGATTTGATGTCTAAACCACCCAGAAACATAATGCAAAAGAAAACATTGTGAAATGTATTCTTCTCTTAACATACTGGTAAAACACAGGGAATGGCTCAATTAAGTACCTGTGTTATAGGTACACTGCTCTGCTCTATAGCACACACTATATTAACTGCTCCTAAAATTACACTGAGCCCCTTTTTGTGAAATTGATCTCTCCGACCATAAAATGAGACCTTTACTTCCTTCTGCACTCTTATTAATTGCATGGCACTTCACTGGCTCTTGTTGAACTGAAGCTGGAGAATTAGGCCACAGAAAGGTCACTTTCTTTCCTTTCTGCTAGCTTGCTAATTAGTGAGATCTAAACAGCAGCTCGTGTCTCAAGGCAGGGTGGATAAGATTGTGTGCAAGGAACTTTCCAAGCTGTGGGAGTAGAAGCAAGGCAAGACTCTGTGGTCCAGGCTGTGACTACAACACACTGAGCCTGACATCCTGTTTCATGAGCCCCCTTCACAAGGGCCAGCAGGTGGTCTTTATTTATAACCATTCAAAAATTCTATGAGTTTATTTATGAATATCCCGAAGTTTTCCTATGTTAATTACCATACAGAGAAAAAACCTGACTCTACCCCAATGACGGCAAACCTATAAAAGAAGGAAACTTTCTCCAGCTCAGCACAGGCAGCAGGAAGACAGA
This sequence comes from Alauda arvensis, assembly GCA_902810485.1. NCBI lineage: Eukaryota > Metazoa > Chordata > Aves > Passeriformes > Alaudidae > Alauda > Alauda arvensis. The sequence goes on along the minus strand of CADDXX010001105.1, from coordinate 7,091 downwards.
GCTACACTTGTTGTATACCAAGTAATTTTTAGGTGAAAAAGCCTTATGAACTGTCATAGCCAACTTCTCCTGTGGGGGACTGTCATCTGCTCTGTAACTGAGGATTTTTTTCCTACTCCAGTCAAGAGATTTGATCTTCCAGCTCTGTTTAGAACATCAGAGTGGGATCTCTAAGAGAAAACCATTGCACTTCAGTCTCCAGCTAGCCCTTACAGAATATTGCCCTTAGACTTGCATTATCAATCCTTTGTTTCATCCTGTCTACAGCTTTCCTGACATGGGTATCCTGAGTCTGGTTCAAACGTCTATCTTTTCTGCAGAATGCTACCATGTCCAACTAGAGCACGCCATCATGACAAAATTCTTGCACAGGGAAACAGCATGGAAGGGAAAACACTATGTAAATGTGGCTGAAGTGCTTTGGTGCCCTGGATATGAGCAGAACTGAGTCCTTGAATCCCAGCTGCTTTTGTGTCAGTTTTGGCATTTATTTGGCATCATCACAGCTCATTGTGCTGCTGAAGCCAGGAACCTGTTTGATAAGGTAACTGCAGGCAGGTGTTGCAATGTATTTGAGAACCGTGTCCGGGCTAACTTTTATCCCTGCATGTGCAATATGAACTTGCTAGAATAATCTACCAGATCAAAACACATTATAGCTCATTAAGTAAGTGACAAACATTCACTGTTCAGACCCATCTCCATAGAAGACAAAACTAGTAAAAGTCTTCCATCAGACCCAAGTATGTAAAACTTGAAATACATCTTTATTTAATGCATATTTGCCTATAAGCTGTCAAACCTTCAAACAATGCAGAAAAAAAAAAGTTAGGATAAAATTACAAATAAGCCCCCTCCTATGAAAAATGGCTAAAGGTACAAGAAAGTTAAAATAGTGGAACTGTAATATATAAAAAAATATATTAAAAGACAAAGCAGTAAACATGCTTTTTTTGGCTCTGTACACATGATTTTGTCAGTCATCTGTGCAGAGAAAGGGCCAAGATATTTTAAGTATGGGGGGGATCTGATTACGTTTCCTACCCATTTTTTACTCATCCAAATTCTGAAGGTCAGAAGTGATCCATTCAGCAGATCAAATGCCTTGCAGCCTGCTTCTCCAATGTAGCCCTTATGAAAAGATACGGTATTTGCAGTTCCTTCCACCACCCCAAGTGACTCACACCAGTGTGAAATGCAATGGCATCACCCTGCAGCACCGTGAGCAGGTAGAATTCTGTGTGATGTGCAAGACAACATTAGACTACAGGATTCCTTTAATTGCAGCTCTTGGTTGTAGAAGCAGGAATGTTGCACTGGATTTGCTTAACAGTCCATTTCTTAATCCTGGTGGTGGTTAATGCCACAGGCTTTGGGGGAAAGCTTTTACATACAAGTCACTCCTTTCTCATCTGCCACAAGTGAGATTGATGCAGAGTGCAGAAACCTACCCATGGCTAATCCCAGTACAAAGCACTGGAAAATTAATCCCTCTTATTACACCAACTATTACCCTGAGTATTGCTTCACCATGGAAAGCAATTGCTTTCTGATCTCTGAGGTGATCTGTTTGCCCTGAAGCAAATGGGCTAACAACCCTTGTAACAATCCAAGACAAGACAGAGAAGCATCTATTCAACCAGCACATTTCTATGTAGCAAGTCAAATTAGACTTCCCAAAATAATGGACTCTCTTAAATCAGAACATGAAAAACATAACTAATAAGAAATATATTGTGCATAACATGGATAAAGCATTTAACAGATTGCTGGCTTCCTGACACTCACCCTCTGGGCTTATATGCCATGAATGAAATTGCTACTGTGGCTGTCAGTAGGTTTTCACATTTGTTCCTTACACACTGAAGCAGTCAGATTTAATTGGTGAAAAGAAATGACAGTGAGCTCACAAGCTGTAGTAGAGTTAGATTAAATGTTGTATTAAAAAAAGAAAAGTTAAGGTTAACTCCAAAACCTGCAGGAAAGCTTAGCGTGGAGAGCAGAACAACATGTATATTTTAGATAAACTGCAATACATGGACATATATATATATATATATATTTAGATGAGAATGAGCTGTGGCAGAGATAGTTTTATGTTTCACAGCTGAGAAATTTTCAAGAATATAAACTACAGTAAGATATGACAAAAAATGGGAATGTTTTCTTTGTAACTTTTTCTGTATTAGACTTCTGCTTTGTTTAGCTACTTCAGAAGTTGATTATGAAGTATTTAAGTACCACCCCTCTGCATTCAGCCCTTCTGCTGTCAGACATTACATCCAGCAAGGCCTTGCTTAGCCTATAGAAGGCTGGCCAACATATGGTAGCCCAGTTGGAAAATAAAATACAACTGGGACATGCCCTCATTTCCCAATTGCAATGGCCCAAAGAATGAATACCTGCTACTGCTGAAAGGAACATGTCTCTCTAAGCCCTGAAAATGTGATGATGAGTCTGGAAGGAAAACCTTCATTTTTTTTTTTTTTTATTACTGCTAGCTATTTCTTATCAGGAGAAATGGAGGTGGTCACATCTGCTGAGATTCCCCCTCTGCACATACCTGGAAGTGGAGGCCCTCATGGCTGAGAGGCTGGAAAAGCTCCTGGTGGGCTCTGGTGTCCTGTGCAGCCTGTCAGGTAATGATCCTGAAGGCAAGAGGACTTTATTGTGAGAGGGAATTCTGCAGAGAGAAATGATTTACACTCAACACAATCTGCTGGACTTTTTGCCCTCCGTCAAGATTGTTCTAGGCTGACAAAGGTTTTCAAAAGTGTCCTGGAGGATGCCCTCACCCTCAGAGACTGGTCAAGCTACAAACACACTTGCTGTCCCTGCTTCTGTTGGACCTTGCTGCTTGTGCTTTGCACAATAAAGTGAATTTCACTCCAAGTTGTAGCCATCTTGCAGCACAGAGAAGGCTGACACCTCTGAACAGCAAACTCTGCACAGGAAGCTTAACTTGGCCTGACCCCTGTCTACATGGCTTTAAATAAAGTCATTAATGACTATTCTCAATATCAGTTTCTAGGACTGTAATAACTTTGCTAACAGAAGTTAAAGTTTTGAAGAGCAAAACAAAACTTCAAGGAAGAGAGCAGCTAGATATTTTCCTAACTTTTTTTTTTTCCTAAATCCCACTGTACTTTCCTAAGTGAAAATCTATTTGCAGAAAAATGCAAGCAAATTGTCAGTGATGTTTTACCTACCAGCAATTTAACAGCCACCTTCAACTCCCAAATGAAACTTGAAATAAAAACACTACAACTAGGTTAATTTGAGGGCTCACCATTTTCATTTCAAAGGCTTTTTTTAACATTAATTTGTCCTGAGGCATAAATGAAATACAGACAAACCGTATTAGATTTTAATTTGCTAAAAGTAGATTACAGGCCTTCTCCACAGAGATGCTGAACACTCAGTTCTCACAGAAGTAAACTTTTCTTCCCCACAGTAAAGGCAGCAGTAGCTGGTACCCACTGAGAATTGCAAAGGAGATTTTTTTCCAAGGGGCTGACCTGTAACAGGCAAACATTCTGACTCTGAGCCCACAACATGAAACCAGTACAGAAACATAGGTTTAGCAGAGCTGGACTAGGCAGACAAGTTAATTCTGTCTTTAATTAAATGCCTGGATTTAGAGGAAATATGTTTATCCAATATTTAGGCTGAAAAAAAATACTCAAAGCTCTTCCCCCTATTTTATTATTTTAGATGTTTATCTTGTCCTACAGAGTGATAATTCTCAAATCTGATCTTGAAGGGCAGGCATACAAGTGAACACAGTGGGAGGACTTCAAGGCCATTGCTGAGTCCAAGTGACTGTCTTTAATTAATTAGATTAAGGAACAGGTTCTTTCCATATTAGGCTCTTAACCCATCAATGGTGCAGAAGCCTCTTTATGGAAGGAAGCTTTGAAACCAGAAATGGTAAATTAAATAACCCTGTCTAGAAATCTGGACAATAAACAGATCCAAGATCTTCATGACCCTGGACCCACGCTCTATTTTTCTGCTGTGCATTTTAATTGACAAGGGTTTTTTCCAACTGAAGGCAAAAAAGACACCCAAAACCTAATTCAGGATTGCCCTAGAGACCAGTTTTCCTGCAGAAGAGTGGGTAGGAACAAATTTCTTTGCTTTCAGGCTCCCTCCATATAGGAGCGGCTCCAATGGGACTGTACTACAAAGGAGTCTCCTTTGAGCCTGCATCCTGCAAAGGAGAGTCTCAAGTGATGTTTCTGTGTCTGTTTTGAATCAGGAAAGAGTCAGAGAAGGAAAAGAACTAAGTTATTAGTCATTCTGCTTTGGAATAACCATGAAGTTCATGTGCATCCTGCAGCTCTTTCCTCATTATTATTTTCAGCCTTGTGAGGGCTTTCAAGGTACCTGATAACCAGAGAGCAATTACTCTACTCCCACACCTATTTTGTGGAGTTCTCTATGACTGCCAGTGGAAAAGGCCAGATTCATTATTAAGCATGGAAAGATTTCAAAATCTCTTATTCAGAATCCAAGAGTGTTTGCTTTCCCTTCCTTGCAAGTCAATCTGAACAGAACAAATGTCTTCTGGAAAAAAAACCCCAAGCCTAGTTTTCTCTGAATCACAAATGAGCATTTATGTTTAGTTATTAAACCCCCAAATATTTTCCACATAAGCATTCCCCCCTCACTGATAGCTTAGCCACAAAGCACTGAGGTTTATAGGGATTCCTGTTCTCTTTTCTAATGGATTTTTTATGGTTCTTTCTTCTACTCTTCTCACTCTGAAATACCCTTTCTGGACTGCAGACCACAGAAATACCAGGTTGTAAAGAAAAACCAGAAGCTTCTTCTGAAGAGAGTTTCCATTTTAGATAAGTGCATAATATTACTGTGGCAGTCTCTGCTCCCCTGCAGTTATTATGGGGAACACCTGCTATGTCCACTGGGGTCAGTATTTGGTGATCCAAGGTAAAAGACAGGTTGCTAAGGGTAACCACATCACAATCAGTCCCTGGAATAACACGAGGTTCATACAAAATCCTGATTAATAAGAAATGGAACAAGAAGTTTCCTCTGTGACTTCACATGAGAATTTTAAAAAAATGTCTTCCACAGGAGAGAATAAGAAGGAATTTACTTTTTCTCTACAAGAATTATTTGTCCATTTCCTCATGTTTCATCCATGTTCTCAGATTTCAGGGCCTGCACCCTACCAGCTGCAGCTGAAGGAATTCTCTCCTGTTGGAAGACTTCCTCACTGCTTTGCAGGAAGAGACCTGTAAATGGCTTATTTCCTCATCAATCGAGGAATCAATGTCAGACACAGGCAAGATGCAGACTTACATGCCTGATTAGTGGAAAAGCACAATGGCATCACACAGTGAACCAATGAATGAGCCAACAAACACGACAAACCCACCCCCAAAAAAAGAAATCCAGTAACAGAAACTAATTTTAAACACAGATAATCAGAATTAGATAAGAAGGGGGCAGCAACATGTTGCTGATATTCCTCTAGTGCATCATATCATGTAAAGATCCTTGATCTTATTTGAAAAGGTAAATTCCAAAGCCCAGTAAAGCCAGTGGGGATCTCTGTGGCTTTTATCTGTTTTATGGTACACATGTAAACTTTGTATGACATATTTTTTCCCCATAAAACCACCCCCATAAAAACATTCATCAGTGTCATTTTAGAGAGACTATTAACACAAGGATGACGAAGATCCTCCTAAAAGGGGTGTATTCCCAATAACTTAATGGAAATTTAATAGGAAATAGGCATTGCACTCCCAGAGTTCTCTGAAAATCCTGACTAAAACCAGTCAATCTTCTCTCATTATATTTTTCATGTTTCTGAGTATTTCCATCTATGTGCAGCCATAATGACAGAGTAAAGCTAAGAAATGCAATTTTCTAATAAGTGAGCACTGCACTTAGTATTTCTTCATTCCAGATCCCCAGAACTCTCCCAGATGTGCATTTACCGTGAACAAATTACTGAGGTCTGAAGCAACTGTAAATTAATTTAGCACTGGAAAATTAAAGAGAGCTATCACTGTTTAACAGCAGTAGGGGAAAGTTGCTTATTATTTACCTGAAGTAATTTGAAAAATGCTTACAAGTTCCTTTTTCAATTTTACTCCTTTGCCTGAACATAACACAGTTACCAATTGCTACTGAGGATAAGAAAGTTGAAGCTGTAACAAGTGTGTTATTTTTAATTTATAAATTTAATTTAATGCAGGTGGTGTAGACACAAATAAATATTAGACTATTATAGGTTAGTCAGAATATTAGAAGCACAAAGAGAAAACTATGCTAATATCACATGAATGGGTGTCAGGAATAGGACTGACATTACCCATTCTCCAGCATTTTGGACATTAAACTTCTATGCATGTTCTTAAAAATGCAAGTATAAACAAGAGTCCTATAAGTCCAGTTGGAATACTTCACTGAGACTTGAAATACTCCTTGCTAGTCAAAGCCCAAGTGCCTTGCAGCCTTTTCCCATCCCTCCACATAACAGCCTATCTTGAACAAAAAAAAAAATTTACTACCAGAGGGATTAAATGAAATTCTTCACTGTTTAGTGCCCACGGCACAAATTTTCTTACAGTCTCTTTTAGAATTGCTCTGTTCAGAGGTGGAGGAGATCCTCTCAGCTTTGAGGAACCCTTTTTCAGTTCCATGGGCTATAGATGATTTTACAGAATTGATCCAGTGACACATGACGCTAAAAGGGAGTAGCTAGAACTTGAAATGGCTTTGGAAAGGTACCAGGTAGAGCTGCAGCTATCTGACTCCCATTAGTCAAATAGGACACTTCACACATCTGAATTTACAGAGCCCCAGTCTCAGATAAACTTGCATAATTCATAGCAATAAAAAAAAAGTCGTTCATGATAAAAGAATCAAAACACTCTCATTTTTCCACAAGTTTTCAATGTTACAGCTTGTTTGCTTTAGTTGGTGGAATGATCTGGCAAACTTTTACAACTGCACAGTTTGTCTGTGGTTAATAGAACCCTGTGCAGGTAGGGAGGCTGCTGGTGTCTCTGCTGTGAAGAGACAAAGAAACTTGAAACAACATAAAAAACCTG